>JANHGB010042620.1:41388-91084 GCA_026283785.1 Coracopsis vasa
AGAGTCCCTCCCCAGCATCCTTATAGGCCCCCTTCAGATACTGGAAGGCTGCTATGAGGTCTCCACACAGCCTTCTCCAGGCTGAACAGCCCAAACTTTCTCAGCCTGTCTTCATATGAGATGTGCTCCAGCCCCCTGATCACCCTTGTGGCCCTCCTCTGGATTTGTTCCAACAGTTCCATGTCCTTTTTATGTTGAGGACACCAGAAATGTACACAATACTCCAAGTGGGGTCTCACGAGAGCAGAATAGAGGGTGCAGGATCACCTCCTTCCGCCTGCTGGCCATGCTCCTTTTGATGCAGCCCAGAATACAGTTGGCTTTCTGGGCTGCAAGCGCACACTGCTGGCTCATGTTCAGTTTCTCATCGACCAAAACCCCAAAGTCCTTCTCTGCAGGCCTGCTCTGAATCTCTTCTCCACTTTATAGACTCGTTTTAGTTACAAATACCCACAGGAAAGGGAATGATTTCACTCCAGACAAATTTCTACTAATAAAACAAATATCAGACTCTGAACTGAATTTGAAGCTATCTTTCTGGCTAATCATTCACTTCAGTTCTCACCTAGTTTTAAGGCACACAACTTATAAAAGTAAAGACTGGAATATTTGCTTGAAAGCAATATAACAGGAATATAAATGCTTTCTGAGGTAAGCTACACAAATTTCACAGTTTAATACGGATTGATTTCTCACTATCACATATCAGTGAGTTCAGAGTTGCTCCTTCATGATTGTTGCAATCAAAATACATATTCAAGTACATGTTTGGATTTTTTAAAACAAACAGATGATTTACTAAGTATCTGATGTATATCGACTAAAAAAAAGAAAAAAAAAAGTGTTTTGCAATAGCAACTGATTTGTTGACCTACACTAAATTCTGCGTAATAAACACTGTAGCAGCACAGGAGAACTGCTGCTCCTGTCCCCAGGGTGCAAAGAATAAGACTGCCAAGTCGCTCCCCTGTGCCTGGAACCAGGAGCTGTATACTGAACTGGCATGCAGGGTTTCAGGATAGAACACAGTCTTTGCTCTTGAACACAGGCATTTCTAAAACACAATTGCATCAGTTTCCATTTAGAAACAAAACAAGCTGATGTTCAGCAGCACCTGATCTACCCAATGCTAAAGATAGATACACATCTTTCTTCTTCTTTCATCCTGTTAAATGCAACCAGTGGGGCTAGGAGCACTTGGACACAAGGAATGTGGCTAAAAGTTAATGAACTGTGCATTTAGTTTCCCAAGTAATAAGTGTCTCCCTCCCCCCCAGCTTGATTCAGTAAAAGCAACTTCCTACCTCTAATCTCTCTTCAGTGATGTAAAAGTAAACTAAGGCCTTGAATGACCAGGGCCCGATCTGGGAACTCTGCTCTGGCTGCCCTGGTGGTGGGCAGCGTAGGCACCCAGACAGAGCTGATGAGAGGGGAGGCTGCAGTGCAGACCTCGGGGTGTAGAGAGCGCCTGCACTGGTCTCTTGAGGCAAGGGTGCACAATGGGCAGGGCTGCGTTCAGTGCTCCCTGGTGCAGGTCCTCCTGCAGCAGGTGGCTGAGCTGCGGGACGCTGACAATAGGCTAAAAGATGTCAGGGAAGCTGAGAGGAAGCAGGACTGCTTGCTCCAGGCCCAAACTGTGCAACAAGGAGAGCTGCCATGCTTGACAGTGCCTTGGTTGCACTGTCCTGAGGATCTCGAACTCGATCATCTCATGATTGCTGCAACCAAGGCTGCCCTGGAGCATCACATTTCCAACCAGCCCTTCCCTATTGGTGAGCACGAGGTCAAGCATGGCACCTCTCCTTGTCGGCTCCTCTATTACTTGCAGAAGGAAGTTGTCTTCCATACAATCGAGGAACCTCCATGGGTTGCTTGTGCCAGGCTGTACCGTCCCTCCAACAGATATCAGGATGGTTGAAGTCCCCCATGATGACAAGGGCCTGTGAGAGTGAGGCTGTTCCTATCTGTCTATAACTTGCCTTGCATGACAACATGGTGATAGCTTCCCAAAATCAGGAAGAGGAGACTCTAAAACCTGAACTGTACTTCAGACTGAGGGGAATCACCCACAGCTGCCATGTATCTAAGCAGATTACAGATGAGGAGGGAATGTTCCTCGTCTCTGTTGAAACTATATCTTCTTGTCCCACTACATGCTGATGTGCAAGACTTATAGCACCAGAGAACAAACAGGGAACCTGCCTGAGCCATCCAGAAGAAAGGGAGGAGATCTGGTTCATGGTTTCGGCCACTCGGAGGTTCTCACCAGTTCAAAAGAAGAATACGAAGCTTCCTGGAGCAGGAACCAGATTACCTTGAAAGAGTTTCCTCCTCACTGTGTCATAAAGGAAGAACTTTCACTTGCTTTTGAGCAAAAAATTGAAACACAAATCCCAAACAATTAACACAGCATACGTTGAAAACACTGCAAAATAGTTAACAGATAGCTCCATTGGAAATTATGCTAAAAGGTGTGGTGAGGTCTGGCAATAAAATTAGGACTGGCTGTTTTCCTTGGGGATACACTGGCCTTCAAGTGTGAGTTATTTAGTGAACATCCAAAGGTTTATAGTATGCAAGAAGGAAGATTAGATGTTCATAGTAGTCCCTTCTGGTCTTAAGCAATTAATCTCTGATGTGATGTCAGAAGGTTGGTTCATCACAGCCAAAGAAAGCAATTTCCTTGATGATAAATGAAAAAGTAAATCAATTTTTACTCCAAGATGAGAATGGGATTCCACCATTCCCTGAGGACTGTTTCCCTGTTCAGGCTCTGAGCAACTGAGCAAGGGTCTGCTGCACCAAATAGCATGTGATTTTGCCAGGACCTGAAATTATTCTCCCTGTTCCTAGCAGAATCACAGCCACAAAAGTTGAATTCTGGCCTCTGAAGACACTGGTAAGATTAGATGGGGTCTTGGCTTTCAAAGAAGTACAGAATGCTTGGTGATATGCAGCTAAACAAATGATGGAAATCAGGGGAGTTAAAAATGGGCTGAGATTTACATTGGAAGATCAAGAGCTGGGACAACTGTACATTTGACAAACAATGGTGGCACGATCTTACCAACTGATCTGGGCCATATAACTTCTGTCTACATTTTCTCCATTAATTCAGTTCTTCAAGACAAGATTGGACACCGAGATACAATTTTCAGGAAACTTTACTACAAGAATTGTGCAGATATTGAGTAATCGATTCTCAAATGCCTGTGTGATATGGGGGCAATGCCCTACTTATCTCCACTTCACGGGGGAAGTGAGAGGACATGCTCAAGGACCAAAAACCAAGTAAGCAAAAGAGAAGGGTTTGAAAGCAGAATAATCCAGCTCCTAGACCCACATTCCTACCACCAGATTTCATGGTCCCTCAGAGATCAATACTCCCATTTCCAAAACTAATATAACTTTAATCGTCACTTAAATTTAAATGTCCATTTAGATAGCACTATTTTCTCTTCCTTGTATTGGGATCCTATGAAGACAGTGGAAAAATAACTATGGTCAGAGCCTGCCCCTTTTTTGGCTGAGGAATGGCTGTAATTCAAGATGGCAGAAGAAAGCAAAACCACAAAATCAGTTATGCAGTGTAATCCCCAAGGAATGGAAGTAAGGGGATTGCACTGCCTACCATTACAAACTTAACGATACCACTGCCAAGAGGATTTCTCTACAGCAAACACAGATTTAAATTTTTCACTAACGCAGTTGTAGAAATATATGATTTATTACATTTTTCAATTTCTTATTGGTTACATTTAAATATGTAACAGAGAAATTAATGAACATGTTTCTAAATGAGGGATACAGAGGAGCTGCTCAGAAATAATTTGAAGTGTGGCCACAGTGTCTTTATTTGGTATTTGAGGCATCTACCCAGTCACTGAACCTCTCTGTGAAAGATTAATGTCATTTGAACTCTTATTGTGGAATATCATTCGTGCACTGTCACACTTCGCACAAATGGTGCTTCAGTCACAGTTCGGTAACACTCCAGCATATCATTTCCAAGGCATTTGAGAGTTTAGAGAATTATTGAAGGGCAAACTGTACTCATTTGGTAATAAGGCAGACTGCAGTTGCAGTCTCCATATGATTTCAACAAATAGAATCAATGTTAATTTCATTGAACGTAGCAAAATAGTTGTGATAATAACCCCAGTGAAATATTCCACGAGACAAAAGAGGTAGAATGTAGTGTTACAGTGTTTTATAGTATCTACACTAAGGATTGCAGAAGAAATGCAGAAATGGGTAGGAAAAAAAAACCTAATAATTTCAGAAAAAAAGCCCATACTCATTTGCATACCAAAATTGCTATTTCTCACAGTCTTTACACTTTGATATTAAGAATGTGCTGCAGAAGAACGAATTAAAGAAATCAGCTGAGATTCACATCCTATTTTCACCAGCAATACCCAGCTTTTACAGCAAGTCTAGATGTTTCAGTTTGGCATTACTGTTTGTGCAAGTACACGTTATACTGATCCTGAACGTAAACACTTCCCAAAGCCATGATTTGTTAGCACTGCCTTCACATGTTATACCCAATTAGTAAATAATTAGTCAAATAATTAAAAATATAATTATGTAACAATGTTGCCTTTTTTAAATTAAGGACTCATTCAGAAGCTGATTCCTCTTCCTGATTACATATTTCTTTGCTGCTACGGTTTCAGCGCTTAAGCCTCGGTTGCTTTTTCTCTCCTTTTGAATTAAACCAGTATTCTGTTAATAAATGGACAAGTGCTTATTAATATCCTGTCACCAGCAAAGACACAAATATGCCACTAAATACTTATGCAGCTCCCACCAGATGCAAATATATCTGTAAGAACCATCACTGATGTGTTGGAGACCTCTAGAGCTGTAGCTCTTCTCATGAAACTACACTTGCTGATACTACCAGTAATTAGGGCTACAGTTCAGCTGTAAAATATCAAGCTTTAATTAAAAAAAAAAAAAATCCCTTGCAGAATTATCAAAATATCTCTTACATACAACTGTAAAATGTATAACACAGCAGCAACCACCATGTTTCCAGTATCTGATGCCGCACAGGGCACATGGGACCCCTGCTAGGGAAAAGGAGATGTCAATGCTGTGTACTGTCACCCAGAAAAAGTAAATTTTTCTACATAAGACAAAACATTGCAGCCATAAAACAATGAAAGCCAGGAATTCAAAGTGGTTTTAATCACCTGTTAGCTGGCTCATATCTATCTGTACCAAGGCTACAGGATTTCCAGCTAGTAAAGTCTGCATGGAGGGACTAAAATAGCTTGCAGTGAAGCAAGGCATATATTTCATTTCACCCCTCTGAGTTAAATCTATGTTATTAATGTAGAAACAGACATTTTTTATATCAGTGCTTTCTAATGACTATGTTCACCCTCCTTTTGTAGTCATAATGAAACACTGATATTCTGAGTATTTCTTTCATCTAGGCACAAAGTTAGAGAAAGAAGAAGCAATTCATGGTGCTATCCCATGCTCCATTTTCTTCATGTGCATACCCAAGAGTGAGTTATTGGATGGCTGTAGAGAGACCTTATATCCCAGCAATCTCATGAAGTTAGATTTGATCACACAACCAAGCCAAATGCAGGCCTGTTCATTATTGCACAAATGCAGAAGGAGAAAGGGACTTCCTAAACACTGTCAACGGTAGATGGAAATGCAAATTAAAAGCAGGAGACCATTTGCAATCTGAGCAAAACTCATGCCAATCATCTCATCTCTTTTAAAAAAATTCAAAATGCAAAATACTTTATCAGGTGCGAGCCATTCCTGCTAAAAACTCACAGAAGTTACCTTACGTATCTCCTTAAGGTTGCTCAAAATCACCCCTATGGACCAAGCCAGCCTGAATTGAAGCTCTGTGACAAAGGATCCTAATGTTGTAGGGTTCAGTACTGAAGACACTAACATTTCAGACCAACTAGGTGAGTAGCGTTCTTGCCTGAACAAGAGCTGAGTAAAGAGGTTAAGACTTTTAACTACAGTTATAATGACAAGCATGCAATTCCAGTCACGCATAACTTGAAACTTCTAAACTAAATGCTTCCATTACTTTATCAGAAAGATACATTTTGTTATTTGGATGTTTTTCCAAGAAAACTCTCAACCATAATTGGTACCAAGATGTGGGTTTGGCAGGTGTATAGAAAACTTCAATTTTTGTCTCTTAATACATGGTTCTAGAGATGGGAAACATTTTTGCCTTCGTACAGGACCCAGATGGCAAACTGTGAAAGCTTAATTTCAAGAGCATTCAGGCTGACAGCTCCACAAGCAGCAAGCTGAATTTAACTTATGTGATTATGACACATACAGAGGACTCTTTAACCAAGTGGTCCAACACTCTACCTATTAGAGGCAAGCCTATGAGATTTGCATGTGCTGCATGAAAGTCTTTAATGTGCAGAGCAGGTCTGGATCACCACACTAGGAAATCACACATACACGTGCGCACAGCATGCTTTCATGCGCTACCTTGTCAACCAGGACATTAATCCTATTTCTGCTTTTGCAAGGGGTACCAAAGAGCTTGTACAGTTCTATAGGCGGGATCACTTTTACTCTGTACTTTACCTAAAGGCTTCACTCCTGTGTGTTATGCCTTACTCAACCTCATGCTGGCACACCACCTACTGACAGCCCAGCGTCGCTTTCTGAATCAAGTGCTTCTTACAATCCTGTCCCTATGTGAGCCCATGAGCTCTTATGCTGAGACGTCTGGCTATGCACAGCCAGAGCAGCAGCACTTGTCAGGACTCTGAAAAGAGAAGGAATTGAGAAAAAGGGTCTTCAGGCTCCTGGTGGTATATTGATATAAAATAGTAAGCTCACCTCTTCAGCGTCTCTTCAAACCACGCAGTGAAAAACAAATTGTCTCCCAGTCGAATGAGAAGCAAGCAGTCAGGCAGCTTAACGGTAAATGGCTAATGAAACTGTGGTTTTCTGATAATTTATTTCATCCAGGGCCAAAGTTAGCAAAAGGAGTAATAATTGTATTTCAGCCACCTTCTTGTTCCCCAGGTGCCAAGGTCAGTTCAAGTTTCTTTCAATTCTGCATTATTTTATGTGTTATCGTTTGTGTGTTTTAGTGGTTTTTTGCAAGCAGATTGGAGTGCACAGAATAGAAATTCATTAAAGCAACATCCTTTTTTGCTTTCTGACTTTTCTTTATATACCACTGCTGCACAGCTCAACAAGGTTGAGCTTCCTGTCCCTGTTTTTAGCAATGTTTGATGTTCTTTCCCCTGTGTTTACTTTGATGCTCCATAGGTAGCACCCTTGAACTTCACAAGGTACTCTAAGTAAGAGGAAATCATGGCAAAATAGTTGCTAGTGCAATTAAGCCGTAGACAGAGGTGCCTACGACCATGACCCCCATTTCTCCAAGTTACAACTGTCTGTATATTAAGTTATCAAAACCTTCCCGAACTTAATACCAGTGGGATTTGATAGATATGCCGCCTCATCCCACAACTTTTGGAATTGTTTGAGGTATCCCAATCCACCGACTTTGCCACCTTGAACAAGCCAGTGGTACTACTTGTCCTCCTCTCTCCCTGCCCTCCCCTGACATCTTTGCTTGGTTAGACCTTTCCAGATCCCAGCACATCTGTTTTACCTCGTTTGGCAAAATTGCCTTAAACCCCTTATTTCTGGAACTTCTGTGCTAGGAAGAAACCAGTGGTAAAAAAGAAGGAAGAGGCTTTTACATGTCTGGCTGACCTGAAGAGCTATGTGATCATCCTCTTTTTCCTCTGCTCATGGCATGAATGGTACACTGTCACACCAGTGGAATTTGTGTTTCTCAGTGCAAAGAACACTTGCTGACCCTGTTAGACACTTTTCTGCCTGGAGAGAGAAGAAGCACTAGGAGTTATTCCTAAAGTAGTGCTATAAAGACCATCAGCAAACAGGCCCAAGTTTCTATTGCCCAAAGATGTTGTTATCTGTAGAAAAAGCACTCTCTGCACTTCAGTTTTAAGTGTTGCTGATAAAATTTCATTAAATTGAATCATAACTCTTAAACTAATGAAGATCCAGCAGATGTTGAATCTGTGATATTTTATAGCATTGTTTTATTTGGGGAAAGAATCCAGTTTTGCTAAAATATTAATAAAGAAATGCTCATTTGGTTTCAGCATTCACTGAATGCCTGTGTTTAATAGTCTGTTCCTGTTTTCAGTTCCCACTGTTGTTTTTCCATCTTACTAGTAACACAGCAATAAGCATAAATGAAGAACTAAAAGTCTTTATGCATTGAACTGTTAGAGGTATACTGTGAAGAGAACAACATAAAAGCTGTTGTGAGCCATTTCTTCCCCTACCTGTCCATTTGAAGCCAAGTTGAATACAGACACCTTAAATTTCATTTTGATGATGTCCATGCAATATAAACATAAGACACAGGAGACTCTCCAAGACTTGAGCCCTCAAACCAGTCAGACTGCAAATCTCGTTTTGAACAAAATACCCAAGAGTGTATTTCTTTGGGTAAGACATCTTAGAAGTTTTCACATAATGACTATGTTTGACTTACTATGAAAATAGAAAGTAAAAATAAAACAATCATTGCACTGTTAAACTCAGCCTAAGTCACTGAATTGCAACCATCTAGATTTGCCAACAGTCTTTGCCACCTGGGACATTTCTAAAGGCTGAGATTTAATCCACTTTTCTGCCTGACTGCTGGGAGAAGATCTCTTTTCTGTCCCCACAGGAGAAACCTCAACTTCTGTCATCTCCATAAGATGCAATCCTGTGTGCCTGCTTTTTCTGAATCACTCTGCTATACATGCCTCTCTGCAGTTATACATCTGTTGTGGCACAAGCTCATATCCCCACTGTCGTTCTCTGAGTCAGTATTTGTACTTCTGTCTCATATTGTGATGAAAACATCTCTAGTGGCACTACACTTTAATTGGTATCAAAATATTTGGTAGCATAGTCAGTAACACCCACAACTTTCATTTATCACTTCTCTCTCTATGAAATATTGCTACCGTCATCCACTTTTCCATGGCATTACTCTATCCCTATTTTTTATTTCAGTGATGAGGTTCCTAATTTTGAGCAGTCCATTATAGTAATACATGTCAGACCCTTTCCCGGAAAGTGTCTAAAGACCTGAGAAGGGAATTTAATCCCATTACAAGCATCAGCAGACTTTAGACCAGCTTCTCCAGTTGCTCTCACAACCAGGGTCAGTGTGTCTGACACAAGGCCAGACAGGACCATAAACCAAAGGAATTCCTAAGTTGGTCTTCTCGCTCTGCCCACACACCAAGCTGACATCTGTTGGAAAAGTCCCATGAGGGAAATAACACTAATCATTATCATGTGTCCTGTGTGCTACACCTGCAAGAATACTGAAGCATTTACTGCTGTAGCAGTTTGATGAAGTTTAACTTTTATATATATTGCATAGGATATAGTTGTTGAATATGCACTGATGTGGGTGGAGGGAAGTCTATAAACAGACTGTTAATTATTCAGGAAAGTCCAGTTAACAAGAGCTCTTTGAACTAATACCCACAGCATTTATGTCTCCTACACATGCATGCATCCACATCCATCAAGTCAACTGATCTTACAATAAACCTTTTCAAACAGGGCCTAGAACAGGAAAAAATATTTGTTTCCAAATATCCACTTGCTGTCCGATGGAATAAAATGCACACATGACACTGAAAAAAATCAGTGTGTCTCTTCTGGGTTCTACAATAAAATATGTTTTTTGACCTCTGCTACACTGATTGTCTCAATAACAACAGGGTTAGTTTCCTCCAATTTCACAACTAATGCCTCTGTTTTTCAGAGGCTAAGCCTAAGGGAGTGAAAGGGCAACAACTTCTAAAGAAGCAACTTGGATCTCAAATTCTGGCTACCTTAACCTGGAGCCTAACTTTACTTATACAAGCGTGGGTGAAGTGTCAGACCCTTACCCAGACCTCTCCTTTGCCCCACTCGCCCTTCCACCCACCCCTGGACCAGCCCCACACCTGCAGCAGTGAGGCATCTATAGTATCTGCTCCATCCTGGCAAGGGAAGCAGCTCTCCTTGGGAAGGTCCAGGAGCCAGGCTGCTCTCCCTGCTCCCAGCACTAGGTGAATCACAATACAGTCCAAAATCAGAATGAACACATGCAGACTAAACCTTAGCCACCTAAAAAGGGGCACTTACTTGCAAAGAGCCTGGGCTAAATTTTGGGTTCAATTACACCAGGATCTTCTGCATTCAGGATAAAATGGACTGAGAGCAGCCCTGACAAGGATTTGAAGGTGCTGATTAACAAGAAACTCAACATGAGTCAGCAATGTGCGCTTAGAGCCCAGGAAGCCAACCATACCCTGGGCTGTATCCAAAGGAACATGTCCAGCAGGTCAAGGGAGGTGATTCTCGCCCTCTACTCCACTCTAATGAGACCCCATCTAGAGTATTGCATCCAGCTCTGAGCCCCCAGCACAAGAGGGATCTGAACGTGCTTGAGCAGGTCCAGAGGAGGCCATGATGATCCTCAGAGGGCTGGAGCACCTCTGCTATGAAGGCAAGCAGAGAGAGTTGACCTTGTTTAGCCTGGAGAAGAGAAGGCTGCAGGGAGACATCACTGTGGCCTTCCAGTACTTGAAGGGGGCCTACAAGAAATCTGGAGAGGGACTTTTTATGAGGGAAGGTAGTGGTAAAATAAGGGCGAATGGCTTTAAAGTGACAGGGGAGAGATTTAGATTAGATATTAGGAAGAAGTTTTTTACTGTGAGGGTGGTGAAGCACTAGCACAGGTTGCCCAGAGAAGCTGTGGACGTCCCATCTCTGGCAGTGTTCAAGGCCAGGTTGGATGGTTTGAGCAACCTGGTCTAGTGGAAGGTGTCCCTGCCTATGGCAGAGGGATGGAACTTAGATGATTTTTAAGGTGCCTTCCAATCCAAACCATTCTATGATTCTGCTCTAAAACTAACATTAATTTAACCTGTGTTTGCATTGTTGACAGATCAGGACTTCTGTCACTCAAGCAGGTGCCACTTAGAGCATAGATATGCCGATATTTACACACGGACATACAATCCCTACTATGAATTCCATTTCAGGGTCACTAGGATTGTCCATAGCACTGTATATGCAGTTATGAATAAATCAGGTGCAAAAAATAAGCTGTGATCTTCAGTTAGGGACAAAACCTTGCTTCCACAGGAAGCTTTTCCTTAAAAAAAAGAAGGATAAAAAGAGAAACCGAACAGTGGGGACTGTGTGAGAACAAAGGAAATATAATAGTCTTTTGGGGTTTTCAGCAACACAGAAGTCAGCTGAAAAGTGAAAGAATGCATTAAAATAATACAAATAAATAAATAGGAAAACTAAACCTAGGCGCTGGATTCGGGATTCACCACTGCGCTGATCCCCAGCCAGGAACACGTTCCAGGGCCGTGGCGGCGAGAGTCTTCCCGGCGGGTCCCTTGTCCCCGCCGCTTCCCTCCTGCCCGCCTCCCGCCCTCCCAACGGCACGTCCATGCTGCCATCTAGCGCGACCGCCCCGCCGCGCACCCGCACCGCACCGCGCTCGCTGCCGCTGTGCCTCTGGTCCGGCTCCGGGCGCTGCCAGCCCGAACCCGGGCGATAAGGGCAATAGGAGCAAATCAGGCAGGAACTGGTTAGCGTCCCTTCGTGCTTTGTCTGCAAATGGGTTTTCAGCAAGCACAGTTCAACAAGGACAGGTGTAAGGTCTTGTGTCTGGGAAAACACAACCCAAGAGTGCAGCGCAGGCTGGGATCTGCACAGCTGGGGATCAACCCTGTGGAAAGGGCCCTGAGGATCCTGGTGGACCACAAGTTCAATATGAGTGAACAGTGTGCTGCTGAAGCAAAGCAAGTCAGCAGGTTGCTGGGTTACATCGACAAGGGCATCACCAGCAGAGGCAAAGGTGGCATTATCCCACTCAACTCAGCACTTGTTGGGCTATACCTGGAATATTATGTTCAGTTTTGGTCCCCACTATACAAAAAAGATGTGGACAGGCTGGAAAGGGTCCAGAAAAGAGCCACAAGGATAATCAGAGGTCCAGGAAGCTTGCCATGTGAGGAAAGGCTGAGAGAGCTGGGCTTGTTCAGACTAAAGAAGAGAAGGCTCCAGGAAGACCGCATCACCCTGTTCCAGTATTTAAAGCGTGGTTACAAAATAGACTGAGACTCATTTTTTGCAAGGAGTCACATCAAAAAGACAAGGGTGACGGGTACAAGTTAGCCCTGGGAAGAGTCCGACTGGACAAAAGAGGAATATTTTTCACTATAAGAACAGACACTGGAATCATCTCCCAAGGAAGTGATGGACTCCCAACACTGGACACTTTCAGCACTTAAGATTTGGCTGGACAAGGTACTGGGACATCTAGCCTAGGTCATGCTTACCTAGACAGGTTGCACCAGATGATCCTTGAGGTCCGTTCCAACCTGGTATGCTATGGAAAACAAGCACAAAAAAAAGCAGAATGATGAAATATCTTCTTTAAGTGGCCAGTATCAGCTGCTGTCTGTGAGGGAATAGCCATACAACCATGCTTAACAGCATTGCCAAGGGCTGGGCCTAAACGTTCTGTGTTTGATACAGGACCAAATAATAGTAACAGGAATGAGCATGGACTGCAGCAGCAAATACCTGAGGTGCAGTAAAAGTGGAGTTTCTCTCCATGCAGCAGATCTGCATAGCCAGGCAGCCAATTAAAGGTCCTTTTAAAATAAATGCAAAAAGACACATTAGGCCTCCAAAAGCTGAATGGGAAACTCAAAGTGAAAACACACCAGGGGAAGGTGTTGCTGCAAGCATCTGCTTATGTAGGAAATCGACCAGTGCCACCTTTCTTTAGCTCCCTTGCCCAGGTGGTGGAGGCACCATCAGTGAAAAGGAGGCTGAGCCTCAAGTTAAGGCAGAGTTCAGGGGGTCCAGAGGCCCAGCAGAAGAGGAAAGCACCCTTTCTGCACCAGACAACCAGGGTGGGAGTTTCCCCCTTTTCATCAGAACTGCAAGATTAACCCATTAAAAAGTGCCTTCTTAGAAACTTCATAACATTCAAATACTCATAAACCACTAAGCAGCAGCTTGAGGAATAAGGCCAGATCAGCAGCTACAAAAATATCTGGACTGGGAGTAGTACAAGGCAGGAGTCCTTTCTATTGGCACTGGTGGGTTGTATGAACAGCCACCAGGTCCCTAGCAGGGGGAGATACCAATACTTCTGAACACTGAATAAAGAAGGTTCCTGATATCCCACATCTTAGTTTATACAAGAACCATGGTTATGGTCAGTGGAGCAGGCCAAAAAAACCCAACAAAACAAACAAAACCAAATCCCACAAAACGTGGAAGTCACTGAATGCTTTACAAAACCACCAAGCCAGGGAAACAGGAAAAGGTAGCATGAAACAGCAGAATGATCACCAGTATAAAACAGAGGCCACAGAGGAAAGAAGTAAATTAGCTAAGTAAGGAGAAAGGCAGAAAACTGGTTTAATCTTTTTACAGGGTTTGGGTTTTTTCATTTTCTTTTTCTGATGCTTGCTTTTGCAAAGCGCTCATTTCTAAGGGAAGCAATTCTAAAAAGCCTGACTTTTCATTAAAAAACAAACAACCCTAATCGTCACAGCTGCAGAGATGATGGGGAAAAAAGCTTGGAAATGCACACTAGCATACCCGAATGCCCAAATGCCTGGAGAAAACTAGCAAGAAGCAAAATGATTGGGTTTAAATCCTCACAGAATCAAAGTCCAGTTCATAGTGGGACTTTGTTAACTACAGTTTCATGTTTAGTATTATCAGGGCTGAACAGATGGAAGAGCACAATGATGATGGCAACACAAGTATTGTAAATAAGAGCAAAAGAAAGGAGCAAAGTGTGCACCAGAAGAAGCAGGTTTGCACAAAAGAAAATGCTTACTTACTTGCTTAGGATCTCACCCTGGGCTGATAGATGCTAGAGCAAGATGAGAAGTGCAGACATATAGCGATAGGGACTGTTAATTTTAAGTGTCTGGTGTTAAGGCCCAAAGAATGAGCAGCTTAGGTCCAGAAAGCAAAACCAGTTTCTTTCCCTGCCTTAATGCTGATCAAGCCAATGTTTTACAGGATGGCCCAGCAAGAAGCACTGTAAAATTTTTATGAGCATTCAGTTTGCTGAAGAGAGATTCTTTTATAATGCTCATGTTTGGAGAGTGGAGGCCCCCAGTTATGCTGTGATTAAATTATGTTGTAGGACAGTCCTAGCTGCACTATACTACAAGAAAAAGAAGAGGGAAAGCTCCTGTACAGAGACCATAAACAGTCATTCCTGAAGAAAAGCTGGTGCAAGGAGCAGTCATTAATAACCAAATGTTTTTTCAGAGTTGTGACTTTTTTCCATGCCAGATTTAAGGGCCAGCCCCGAAAGGTATAAGGGAAATATGCTCTTGCCAAGATAACACACTAATATTAGAAAGGACTACTCAGGAAACAGTGATTGCTTTGGGGTACTACTGTGGAACTGCAAACTGCCACTAACAATTAATATATAGCATCTAAGAGCTGAGTCTTAGAAAAGCATATTACCCACGGACAAAATAAAACCATTTTTACAAGATTTATTTCTATCAGTTTCCCACCAAGGGCAGTGGAAGATGTTGATCAGCTCACAGACTTCTTTAAAATCAGCTTAAGGACAACATTGCAATCACAACAGCATTATGTGGGGGCATTTTTGTCAGCATTGACAATTTTTATCCTGTACAAATGGTGGTGTTTAACAAAGACATATGTTTACACAGATGGAGGAGGGAGGTTGTAGTAATGGTGTGATTGAAAGTAAATTGGATTGGTTGAGTAGCTGATGCCAGCTGCCGTTTCAGTCTAGGAGTAGGTGGGTACTTGAGATGGGCTATAGTCACTGGAAGCAGACATGGAAACTTCGCTGGGTACCCGTTATCATCCATTTAGGTGATCCCAAAACCATCACTCAGCAGCTAGGAGCTAGCCTGGGGCTCAGGATTCAACGAGGCACTCTGGGTTTGGGTGGTCCCATCCTGAAGGAAGGAAACAAAATGTTCACTAGTGGCATTTAAGCACACATCTCTTCAGAAGCAGTTTAACGTTAAAGTACTGTAGAGCTAATGGGATGCCTGTGGTACCCACCTTTTTTCACTTAAAGCTACTCTCACATGAGGAAAGAGTCCGCTCTTCCCCACATCTCTGTTTACAGACCCTGCTGCAGCCTGGTGGTGACGGTGTTGGGACAAGGGGCAGAAAAGGACCAGAGAGGTCTGGGCTACCTTTGAGCTTTCACGTCATTTTGTGGCATTAGGTTTTTTTCTTCTTGTCTTCCTACTTCAATTAAACTATGCAGGGAACTTTTACACATTAAGGGTCTTCACAAGAAATAACCAGGTCTACCCCTTACTGGACTTTACAGGATGTCAATTCACCCTACAGAGAGGTCAGCATAATGCTTCATTATGTATTATCTTGCATATTACGAACAGTGTCTCAATAAAGCTTTTTTTACATTTAGATACATTACAGTTTTTAAAAGTTCTAAAGCTTAGTTTGGTGTTTTGCCCTATTACCTACCATTTCCTTTTCATAATCTATATAGACCCTTGACTGAGTTGTACTGACTATTTAGCTATAGCACTAGTGACACTTGTGCCAAGGTTCATTGTACTGAGGGTGGTGTATATATATTTGTTCATGTACATGGAAGGCTGAAGAAAAAACAGAGCAAAATATGACATTCTCAACTTCTCTAGCCAGACACACAGGTATAAACTCCAAACGTAATATTAAAGAGGTCATGACTTCCCACCCCAGGGGAAGAACTAGCCATCACCAGCTTTCATTTACAGGGTCCAAGCTTTGGAATAGTTAACATGCACCTCTTTGATAATAAGCACTGCAAAGATATGTTTCAAGAAGCTGTTTTCATAGAGAAGGTTTACATAGAAAAGGACTGCTATTTTTTCTCTTAGAACAAAATTTTGCAGGGTGACACAGGGCATTTTCACTTTTAAAGCTACTACCATGAAAAAGATTTCAAAACCAGACGTTATTCACTTTATCTTTGCTTATTCTGTTGAAAGGTCCAGATATAACTTCATTTAAATAGCAGGGGTAGTGTTCGAGCGTATGTAATTTACTGTTACAAACAGCAACGCATTTTATACACCAGAACATCTACACATATGGAGAAACAAAACCAGCTACACTGACTATGATAATAAGATTGCTTCAGCAGCCTAAATGACAGAGTTAATGCTCAACTATGTTAAATGGCTGCTATTTCCCTATTATAGTGGGTGATATATCTTCATTGTTTCAGGAATGTAGCCAACAATTGAGAGCTAAGTAGTAGCCACTCTTTACCTTCAGTAAGCTTTACAGGTATTTTATATGCAAAGAAATAGACTCTTTAAAATACGCCATTTACTCCATCCCACTGAAATTACAGTGTATAAACAATAATGGTTATTTGCTAAAACATTACAGCACATATTTGTTGTAGCAAAGGAGGTAAAGCCATGAAAACCAAGGATAATATAAGCTTTTTTTTTTTTTTTTCCAAGATAATGACCATGAATGGCTTTGTCAATATTAAATGTGGGACTTCCACATTAGCAATATAGGGCTTTATAATCAAAAATCTATTACGGCAGTTTAAGTTTTCATTCAGGAAAAAATTAATCTTGCAATAATACAAATTAAACCATCACCTTTAGACAGCCTCGTGCAACCTTAAATTAGTGCTGTTCCTCTGGCCACGAGGAGCTGCTTTTTGTAAGTGGAATGCCTGTTTCTCTGGGAACTGGCTTCCAGCTTCCCTCTCCTCTCTCCCGCCCTTCCCAAAATAAGAGTTCCCATGCTAGATTTACCTGTCCTTCAAAGTTTAATGCAAACCAAAGCACCATGGATTCTTCCCAATGAAAAAAGCATGGCCAAAAGATCACACAATAATTGGGACATCTTGTGCTATCTCTTTCAACCCATGCTATACGTAGGCTCTTGAAAAGTAATGATGCTCCTATCAGCTATATGATGGTGTATATATGGGAATTCTATAAAGGAGATCACACCTTCTTAAAGAAGTGCAAAGGATCAAATACCACAAACAACATTAACTGCTGGAAAGGCTGTAAACACCACCGTCAGGGCGGTGCTTTAATTTATGTGAAGACAGCAGATGCCTTGGGCACCTCATGCAGGTAGCACTGCTGAAATAAATCATGTTGCACAAAGCTTTTGAAATATAGCATAGCACCATAACACATAACCATAACTATCAGGTAAAGATAGCTAAGTAGTTTTTGGAAAACCAACTAGAAAGGGTATTTATTACCAAAAGTTCACAGACATAGCAGGTTGGAAGGGACCTCAAGGATCCTCCTCAAAGTCCAACCTTTTTAGGTATTCTAGGTAAAGCATTTCCTAGACTGGATGTCCCAGCAGGCTGTCCAGCTGAAAATAAATCAGTACAGAACTTCAACAAATCAATAAGGTCTATTTTGAGAGCAAAACTGGCTTCCAACCATGCTGGCTCGTGATGCAATCCTATATATAACTCAATAAGGAAAGCTGCTGATGAGAGGTCTGACTTTTCTAATACAGGCCAGAGGAACTCAGACAGTGTGAAGGCCTCTCTTAAAATTGAAGGCATTTCAGCTTATTTTTGTATGAGGCATGAACTAAGAATCAGAGACAGTTCACACAATTTTGCACTTCCCCGGATTCCCGAGCAATCTGGATAAACAAACTAAAACAAGGTTAATAGAAAAACACCTTTGTGAAGACTTCGTGTTATAGGTGTTTGTATTTCTGTGGGATGTTAGGCATGACCAGTGTCCCAGCTGCTCCCTGATAGCTCACCATGAGCTCATGGTGACCCTCCCTTTCCATCAGCAAACATCCAGGGGAGCAGTTCCCATGGAGAAGCCGACAAGTCAATGCCCTGCACCGGTGGGTTAGCACAGTCATGTCCCTGAAGGATCTCAATGGGGAGGTATGAAACAGCAAGGCGTTACTTCAAACCAGTCATACTCCCTTACTCTCAGTATTTACACTTAACTCAGTGCTCCAGTAGGAAATGAGAGCAATGATGCTCCCATATGGTGGTTTTGTGGTATTCAGTTTTTTATATCTGCTACTTAAAAGCGCCACTTCATGCCAATCAGACGTTGCCATACACTGCTGGCATAGCAGTGCTTCCTGTGTTAAGAATTTGGTTCCAGTTGTGATTTTATTCAGCTCCTTAGAAATGCTGTTCAGATTAGGGCAAGCACTGCCAGATAACTAACCTGAACTATAGGCACTGGGCAAGTACTAAACACTTCTGGAAATTATTTAGCTACCAAGTTCTGTGCAGTCTTCATGGCATGAAGAGACAGAACTGCTGGGAACTTGCTCCGGGTAGCAGCCTTCAGATTCTAACATAATAGACAACCGTTACCATCACAACTGGCACAAAAACCATGGTTAAGAGTGTGCATCTCTGAGATGGTTTTGTATCTCTACACAATTTTAACTGCTTTAATTGATCTTAATTTATTCCACAGGGGAAGCTCTAACTCTCCCAGTTATTTAACAAGCCTGGTGCCATATGCACATCAATGAACAATGACATGAAGAAATCTCCAAATAATGTAAATTCTGATGTAGCACATGCAGCAGCTTACAGAAGTAGACCTTGCTCTCCATGTTTCAACCAATATATATGCAAAGTGCTGCAAATGTAAATCAGGTTTTTTTCAGCCCTATTCAAAACCTGCATGTAAAGCAGGCTGAACAAGTCAAGCAATGCCTGCTCTGTGCAAACCACAAGAAATAGGACAATTTCTTTTTGTAGCAGCTTTATATTAAGCTTTAGAGGAATCTTAGGAGTCAGTCTCACCCCCGAGGCTAATTAGATACTGAACCTCACTGAAGAAGTCTTCAGTGACCCCACCACCCACCCCCTTTCACCAAATAATGCGCTCTCGACTTTCCCTGAAGAATTACGTTCAGAATCCAAGATGGGTTGAGAGGTTACTCTCATCTTAACAAATAGATTTGTTCACATTTTAGGAACTCAGAATAATTAGGTACAGATGAAGAAAAAGGAAAGACTTTATCATCCAGCTTTCTGCAAAGTGAATACAGCAACGAAAGCAGCTGCTCAGAATTTTACTAGGTATGTTTCTAAACTCTGGTAGCTGACAGCTGGAGTGTTCTTCACAGGCAAACCGGAGCACCCACGTTTTATTTTACATTGAGGCAGTTCCACTACTACTTCACACCTGCCAGTTTGCATCTGCCTAGGTATTCAATGTTTTCTTCCGAATTAGCCCCACGCACTGCTCTCCCCATTAGCTTACGCGGCCTATGGCAAAACTCAGCCACACCAGCTATTTTTGTGCAGAATAAGCCATAAATGATTGGGGAGTGGGAAAGCTGGAGTATATTGTATTTCACAATACTGCAGAATGCTTGCAGTGCTTTGACAGCTGTTTGCAGGGCACAGTTATAAGCCTCAGTTTTGCCTCTACCTATCCCATAAGCGTTTACTCTTATTATGAAGAAACATGGTAGTGATTAATTGATTATGCTGTACATGGCTGTAACACTACGACAATTCAGGAGCATGCATGTGGCGTCCTTGGCAGTCAAGTACTCTGCAACTAGTGCAATGTGGTACCAGTGCTCTGTCTTCCAGTTCAGCTTCTTTCTGGAAGCCTCTAATTTTGCAGTAATTTTATTTTGGCCACCTCCTAGGCCAAGGGGCTTTCTTACCCTTCATTTGACCTCTGAGAAAGAACAAGCATAAAATTAACAACTGTGTGCTGTGTCTAGGGTTATTTTTGCTTTTTGAAAGTAAGGGGTTTCTCCAGGAATGTTGGTGGTTCTTAATTCACATGATGAAATATGCATCCACACAGCACCAGTTATTAAAAAAAAACCCCTAATCTCCAGAAATCCCCCTGAGGATGAATTTGAGACAATATCCTTAAGTAGCTTCTACTTGTATACTTTGTACAAAACCTCAGTTTAAAATGCAAGCATGTTCTAAACATACACAAAAGTCCTACTGTGATATGCAGCAAAGGCCTCACTATGACCAGACATTTGCACTCCTTTGTTAAACTAAAGATGAAAAAGGTGTACTTCTAATACCACTAACAGCTTAAAAGAATGTCAGAACATTTAAAAAGGCACCAGCCTTTTAAACATTTAAAAAGGCACAAGTCAGATTTTATTTAGTTATATTATCCTTTATTATTTTACAATGTACTTCAAAAACTTTTACAGATGCCTTATACTGTTCTACAAGAGCTGCAATACTGTCATAAAAGCACACCTACAGACCGAATGCACAAACAAACTGTAATACCTACTGGTATTGAACCATTAATATCCAAAGGGTGCAGTCTTTTTGTAGAGATGTGCAATAATGCAAATGCAAACAGATGTTAATGCAGAAAAATAAAACTCTGCATTCATGGCTATAGAACAGAGGACTTTTCAAACACATTTGGTACTGTAACATTCTAGACAGCCATATGAGTAGTATTACATATTTAAAGCAATACATGCCCTGGAAAGCCTGTATTTTCAATCTGTGCGTGTAAACCTGAATCAAAAATAAACTAGATATATTAAAAAACATGAGACATCTAGTCTGCCAACAAGCTTTTCTCTTTTTTTAATCCTAGAATGACAACTAACTTGGGTGGGTGAACTCTGACCTGCATTATTACTTTACATTATCATTTCCTCAGCATTTCTGTAGTATTATGACAGCCTGTGATTTATTTTTTTTTATTCCTTGTGCATAGGCACAAGGGAATAACTTTGATGTATTAAAATTTTTTTCTGAGTCTCCAAGTGGTAAATATAATTAACATTATAGCAAATACATTACCACAAAAAAGCGTTGTATAATGAGGTTATTTTATAACATTATTTAAAGTTCTCAGCTGTATTTCTCTGGCGTAACAAAGCAGTGGCACTGTAGTTCTCAAGCACTGTGTATCGAATCCTCTCACACAATGTTTACTAACAGCTCAGATAGATGTTATTCTCTGTCTACAGAATTTCTGCTTTTATCACTTCTGGTCACAGAAGCTACCAAGACATCTTTAAACCTATACTGTCTGTAAGTAACAGGGCAAAGGCAATTGTTCGCATATGATTTTAAGCCTATCCAAGCTGATGGGAGTCTCATGAAAGACATTAGGAGGGAAGAATAATTACATATCGTATTTGTTGGGTAAAAAAATAAAAAGGGTTAAAGTCAAAATTTGTAAGTGTGGCACTGTGGCAAAAGAGGCATTCAGTCCTGCTTTATTCTTCAAGTTTAGTTTCAGTTACCATTAAATGTTTCCTAACAGTGAACACCACTTCTTAACCAAATACAGTCTACATCCCTCTATTCTCTTCAGACAGAGCTGCAACGGGTCATCACTACATTAGACTACAGCTCTTTTTGCTACAGTCTTCCCAGTTAGCCTAAACAGCAGTCAGTGGTACTTATTAGTTATATATATATATATCAGTCAGTCACAGCCATCATTACAAATATGTTCTAGTTTATTTACTGTACAATGTATGTATACATATTTGTTTATTCAATCCCTTATTTCTTAATCTCAAGCACTCCAGTGGTTAAGGGCAGGCTGGAAAAAAATTCAACATACATAAAAGGGTTATAAGTTTCAAGTCTGTAGTGAGTCTAGTTTAATAGCAAAAGGGGAACATCGTGCTCACACTGTGAATGCGGCTGGCAAAAATAAAGGCAAAAAAAGAGGCAAACTGTATTTTTCTCTGGAGTCAAAATCTAGAAAATTTAACAAAACAACACTAGTCCAAAGGGAAGCAGAAATAAAAAGGGCATTTTATTTAATGCACAGCTAGAGCTATTAAGAATTTTCTTTCACAGAGGCCCTGAGACTTGAGTTAAACAGATTCTTCCTACCATGTGTTTCATGTGAAGTCAAACTTAAAGCTCTATATGGATAAACATTTGGTATATAACAGTGGACCCATATTTAAAAAGTGAAGCAATAAAATGTACAGGGGAAAAGAAAAAAAGAAAAAAAGAGCAACTTGATTGGAGGCCTCTGTCCTTTGACCCCTGCCCTATCAGGCTAAACATCCAATAAAATGTAAAATGCAGCATACATTTGCTTAATCTAAAATTTTCGTAATGATTTATTGCAAATTGCACTTGGCAGTTCACCACACCAATGGAAAACTGGCCCCCCTGTTGGTTCATTCACACAGTCTTTTAACACCAAATACAAGTCACCAGTAGAAAGATCTTGATAGAAAGTTTGCTGCCGTGCTGAGCCAGCTTGCTGCACCTTCTGGGTGTGACCCAACACGAGACACTGCTTTGTCCTGTTCCTTAGTTGGGCTTTCGTCTTCTGGTAAATATTCAGGTAGATCTGTATTCTGCTCTACTTCCACTGGAGTATCTTGGAATGGAACTAGCATCTGATAAACCACAACAGATTAAAATTATGTCAAATGCTGTAACTTAAAAGAATGAATGGAAGTTACACAGATATTCAGGACAACAGGCAGGCATTTTGTGAGACTCCTCCTCATCTTCCTATACAGAGAGAATACAAATGAAACCTACTAGATATCTGGAAACTACTATGCTTAGAAGACACACAATAAAAGCTTTGGCTTAACATGGAAGAAAAAATATCAAATAAAGGCACAGCAAATTTAATGTAGATGTGAAATAAAACCACTTCAGCAACTCTGTTCACTGTGATCCTTTCCGTATCATTAAGGAGAGAAGCAATTACAGTACTTTTGTCCTTCTCCTAAGCAGTAAGTTCTGTAAAACTGTTCTATGGATACATGTCCTGACATACGATACCCTTTATTCTCCTTGTACTGTATGTGTAGCACTCCCACTTACAAAATGTCGCCTGGCATCAGATGTTGCAGCACAAAGGTGCTGGTATTAAAGATACAGCCGAACTAAAATGATACGTTAGTTTAGAAAGGTATGTATCTTACCTCCTCACCACTTTCACTTTTCACAACTTGCTGTGCCTTCATAACTTTGGTTGATGCTATTGCCGTTGCCAATGCCTACAAGCGCACAGGAAAAAAAAAGAAGAGTTCAGTGCGACAGAACGCAATACTGGAAGGATCTGGAGTGTTACTGAGTGCTTACCTCTGCTTTCAAGTCTGAGCGAATTCGGACCACACACCTTTGAACCGCCATTTGAAAGGTAAAACTAATAACACCTTTAATTTTCAGCAAGGCTTCTTCACAAAGATTCCTTCGAGACTGAAAAACAAACAAAACCCCCACAACTAAAGTCTTTCATAATACACAATGGGAAAATGCTCACAACTGATTGTTAAGGAATTCCTGTATGTCTGAGGGCAGGTGGCTAGTCAATCACATCTTTGGAAAATAAAACTTTAGACCTACATTTTAGTGCACAAATATTAGATCCTCTTGCCACAAAAAAAGGAAAAAAAAAAAAAAAAGAAAAAATTGCTTACTCTGTAGAAGTCAACGAAGGATGGAATCAACTGTAAATAATTAGAGGAAAGTGCTGAAAAGCAAAGAATGTTTTTATCCGTATGATCAGCTAAACAGTCCCCTCTGGTTAAGTTCTGATTGACTGAAGTGCTCATTGATGAGTAGTTAGTGTTTAAGTTGCTATTTATCAGACACCTTGCCTCCATACTGACTGAATGCATCAAAGCAGCTGTTGTATTTTTCAGCTGCTTTATCTGTGGCAGCTCACAGACACCACTGCACAGCATAAGCTTAATTCTTACTTCAGAGGGAAAATATTTGGTTGATAACCCATAGAATGTTATGTCTAAAGCAAGTGACATCACCTACTATGCTGTAACATTACATTGACATGTACTAGTTGCATCTGTTCTGTATTATCTTAGAATGTTCTGATTTTTCTTCCCTTTTAATATTTGCACAAGATGGTTATAACAAAAAGGATTAAAATAAACTTGGAGAGACTAGTAGGACAGACGGGGAAAATAAGAAAAGATGCACTATACCAGAAATAAATAGTATCTGTGATGGCCTTACACAAATTTCGACATAATGATGTATTTAACTTTTACTGCAAATTTCTGCAAGGTTTTAAATAGTAACCTATTTCAAAGCATATTTATATTAGTTATCATATAATCATTGGTCAGTAGTTGGGATAGTTTCATGCATAAGTAAATTAAATTCTTTTAATCTCTCTAATAATTAACCAAAGCAGTTAACAGTTTAGCATATATATTGAAACAATTCATTTGTGTAAGGTTATGTATTAAAATAATTAACATTTGAGAATTACAAAAGATAACTTTGATAGATAGGCTGCCTGTCCTATACACAGGAAATATTTGATAGCAAAAATGATAGGCTGTCTTTCATGAGTGAAAGCTGAAACTACTTTCGGACAAAAGCAGCACCACATTCATAGCTTATTAGCCTAAAATAATTTATGCTTATACGGCTATGCAGCAACTCTGTGACAGAATTTGGCTTTTTACCCTGAGATCCCACACTAAATCACAGGCACCTCAGTCTAATTTGCAATGAGGCTTTCAGTGATCAGGTAACTGGTGAATGGCTTCTTAAAGACAAAACTTAGGAAGGTCCATATAGACTCCTTAAAAAGCTGGAAGCGTGGCAGCCACCAGCCTTACTGCACAGATGTCTTTGTCAAAGTATGTCTAACTGTGGCAGTTAGGCACAAACCCCCGCAGTACACAGCTAGACATCTTTCTGCATGGTAGTCCTGAAGCACGGGCACAGGGCAGGGCAGGTGAAATGTAGGTTATTTTCTTGCACACCAAACCCTGGTTACCATACCCTAACAAATACTAGTAAAACATACAGACTAGAAAACTTATTGAGGGGAATGCCCCAGAATCCTGAAGTACTGCTTCATTTTTATCTTTTTTTTTTTTTTGAAAGCTTATCATCAAGTTGATAATTTGATCTTGAACAACAAACGACCTTTCCCCTCCCTTCCTGAAATAATCAATATCTGCTATTTAAGGTTTCAAAATCCACAAGCTTTTGTGGGATTTGCAATCATTCCTGACAGCAACTCCATTTCAAATCTAAACAACAAAACAAAGGTAAACTGACAACACAATGTTTACAGCCCTGTGTTTACTTAATATGCCTTTTAACACTTGTATGTGCCACCTGATATTCATTGCTTGTTAGGCCGTAAATAAACTGTGGAATGAAACTAAACTGCTTTTATTGTTCCCATCCTTCATCACCTTCCCAGTCCCAACTTACCGTGACATTTAAAACAGCATTATAGGGTTGTTTAACTGCTGGGTGAGCACCTGGAGTATCACTAACATTTCTTTAATCATCTGATGAAAGACAGAGCTAAGTACACTAGCCATCTCCAGCCAGTGCACAGTCAGAATTTTATTTTCTTCAACAATGAGATAAGAAAACATGCTGGTGTGCTCTAGGCAACTACAGAAGCCTGCAGTTTTGCTCTCTGGAGCTGAATATCTGATGCTTTTTCAGAATACCTTTGCCTCAGCATTTAAGAGGGAAACTCCACGTATCTCACCGAGTTCCATTTGTCGATGAGTACAAAGAAACACTTTTAAGATAGAATCACACTATAGCCAGAATATCTAAACTCACAAAGTAGAAGTGAATGAAATTCCTTGCTTGGAGATACCTGTGAACAAACAAATCAACTACAAGCTTAAAAACAAATCAAACCAAACTTAACAGGAGACAACCTACTGGACTGAATTAAAAAACAAAACAAGCCAAACCGCACTTCAGAGTACAAAAGCCAATGGTGTTGACAAAGCACTGCCATTCTAGACAGAGCAAGTGCTGGAAGGACAAAACTGTGAAAAATATTTACTTTGTATAAAGTGAGCTACAGCAGCATGTTATTTCTAAAGGAATTAACTATGGTCTTATGGAAACAGAACGATGCACATGCTGTTGATGAACTGCACCTGTGAACACGCTTACTTGGCAAAATGTAAAGCAACAAAGCAAAGGATCAGGTTTGATCATTTAAAATGGGTACAAAACTGAAGATACAGAGTCCGGAGGGCACTTGTGGATAACATGCTTAAACAGCCTACATGCTGTTTGGCAGCCGTAAAAAGGCAAACATGGCCCTGGGGTGCTATCTACAGGGGTATGGTAGATAAATCCGTAGAAGTTATTCTGACATTACATAAAGACTCAGCGAGACCTCATTAACTCAAATGCCATTCTGGTCACTACAGTAGAAAAGATCTCACAGATAATAAAAAGATGTAGCAAAACCAGCTTGAAGAAAATACAACACTTCTAAATTAACAGTAATAAAAAGTGTCTAAAATCTGTCATAACTAAAAGGAAACTTTCTTTTTTTAGTTTAACACAACTGATACAAGAAGAAGCTATTTTTAAGTAAAACTGGTAAAGATACCTTGTTTATTCCAATCTTTCTTGAAAAAGGAAAGAAAACTAGAAGAGGTGGAAACAGAACATTGTTTTAGAGTAATTAAAAAAACACCAAGGAAACTGCCTTAAAACCTCTAGATATTCTGACTAAGCTCAATTTATGCAAGATTTTATACATATCTTGCGATTCAAAATACGATCCACAGAAATTGCTGACGATGATGCCACAAAAGTAGCCTGAATACATTATTTCTGTGAGCAAATTACATCTCACTACAGCATGCGTTATTTACATAAACACTGAAGATTTCCTTACCGAATCATCAAGGCCATCTATATGCAAAACCACTGTCTTGGCACGCTTATTTGTGCTGCCGAGGAAAAACTGCGCTTTCCGTCGACGATAATTCATCTCATTCACATTGTCCATGTCTGACATGTTGGAAGACTGAAGGATATCGTAGACTTCAGAAGCTAAAAGTTTAGTCTCTCCTGGTGTAGTGGTCCTTGAAGAAAAAAGGGATCAAAATTTCTAAATATTTGGGTTTACAATAGTCTCTTTGCAACTGGAATACTCCACATGCTACAGAAATACAATTACACAGTCAACACACAGCAAAATCTTTAAAAGGGGAGAGGAGAAACGAGGTAAAACTATTTCTATTCCCATACTCCAATTTTTATGTCACTCTGTTAATTCTAATATCACTATAAACAATTCTGTGTTCTCAACCAACATGAATACAGTTTACACCAGTCTGACAGCTACAAACCAAACACTTTGCATAGAGCTTTTTTAATTTTTAAACAAAAGATCTCCAACTGCCTTGTGTTATCTTTCATTTCCCACCTTCCTTGCTACATAATAAAAATACTTTCTCTGTAGAACTGTAATTTTTCCAAATGTTTTCTTCTCCAAAAGATACAAGGCATCAACAGCAAAGCAGAAACATAGATTTTCTTAAACAATCCAAAAGTCGTTTCTGATTAGACTAAAATTTACGGTATGAACCATATGGTAAGCATTTTTTTTTTAAATAGGAAGAAAAGTAGGTAACAGACCGAACATATATTAAGTTCTTATGATTGATTAAAACTAACTTTAATAAGGTACTAATATAAATCTGTTGTCCATATTCAGCCCTGTTTTAATTATGCCAGTGATTTAAAGCTATGTGCAGAAGCAAAATTATTATGGCATCAAGTTGCAATTAATCTTAAAATGATGAATGAAGCTTTGCTGCTTTGTTTCCCAAACACTAAGAAAGAAACAAGTACCTTTAGATTTATTTTTTTCCCTCCCATTTTACTTCCTTAATTACCAGACATTAAACACGTTTTTCCATTCTATCATATGGCCAAGAAAGAACACACAGGCAAGCATGTTAGGAGTCCTCAACTTGTGGAGGCCCCAGCTAGCCTTTCTTTTTTATTTTCTTCTCTGCACCTTGTTTTGAACAGCACCCGCTTGGAGAAGAAAATGCGAGCTCTTGTGATCATGCAGTACATTGATAGCATTCAAACAAAAAAAGGAAAAAAAGAAGTAATAAGCAAACAACCAAGACCTAAAATAGCAAAGCATTCCAGCATATGTTCAATTTTAAATACATGCTTATGTTCTGCTTTCCTATGGTGAAGAAAACGCTTATGCTAATTCACAGAAACAAGGGCTGGGAACTCACGAAGACTGTGACTTCAACCTTTCATAATTTATTAGATAAAGTAACAGAAAAGATGGTAAAGACGTGCACGCTGGTGTCCTGAGGTAGTAATAAATTAGCTTGTGCAAAAGTGACATTTTATCAAGATACTAAGAAATTTACCCACCATTAGCCTTGGCAAATTCTTTCAACAACAAATATCCTGTCTGTATCAAGTGATTTACAACAGAGGACTTTAAAGCTTTGGTAAGTTTAAACACAGTTAACTAAGAACACTGTTGAAAATATCACTATCCCACCTACAGCATCTGCTTTGCTGTTGGTAAGAGTTTTTGTTTGAATACAATTGTACTATTGCATCCAAGAGTTAAAGAAACAAAATCAGAAAGACAAATAAGAAATAAAATATACTTAATACTAGCCATAATATATATACATACACAAAAGAACAAGAATTTAAAGTTATCAACACATCAACAAATGTAAAATATGCAAGTGTCTAAAAGTAAAAAAATCAACAGTGATTTTCATACATGTTTTATGCTCCAAACATTATAGCTTTCATAGTTCTAGGAAAACTAATGACCTAAAATTAACCGTACTATTGAAACAAGCCATTGATTTGAAAACAGAAATTTAAATCTGCTGTCATTTGATCCAAGTATTCTACAATATTCCTAAAACAAGTCTATACAGGTAAAAGTCATAGATATGCATACACACACGAACAAGCTACTCAACTTCTTGCATTTTCCCAAATAGAGGATTAACAGTATCTACCACTAAGTTAGAGGTGATAACTCTAGTTACCCCTCTTACACAATAAATTTTAAAAATACCAAACAGAAGATTATAAGATTTTAATCTTATATAAAGAGAATCTGTTGCAAAATAAGCAACCAATAATAAGCAGTATGAAACTCCGACACTACATTACAAGGGCAAGAACAACAGATGTCACATATGAGTATCAGATTGCAAAACAATTCCTAATAAAGATATAAGCCAGTTTTAGTCTGCAGAAATGCAATACTACCCTTTCAGCACCTCGGTTAAACCAAAGATGTGCAAAATCCCACACAAAGCCTTCTACAATTTTTAGTGTACTGGTAAAATGAGTGAACGTAAGTTTTGCATCAATCTGTTATTCTTTCATTAATTTATACAACAGCTACAAAAAGACTAGAAACCTTAATACCAGACTAGATATAAGAAGAAATTTTTTACAATAAGGGTGCTGAAACACCCACACAGGTTGCCCAGAGAGGTGCTAGATGTCCCATCCCTGGAAACATTCAAGGTCAGAGTAGACAGGGCTCTGAGCAAATCTGATCTAGCTGAAGATGTCCCTGCTCATTGCAGGGGGTTTGGACCAGCTGACCTTTATAGGTCTCCTTCAACCCAAACTACGACCTTTAACGAAAAAACACACCTACCTAGAAGTAAGTATAATAAACCTTCCCCATTCAACACTGACTCAGTTTCCTTATACACTCCATTGGTAACAAAAAGATAAATACAATGAAACTACATGTAAAATTAAAATAGAATAGAATAGTGGCAATTTTTTGTTTGCTTTAAAAAAAGTAACACATGGGCTATGGTTTTGTTGCCTGAAATGAGAAAAAACTGCAACCTTAAGAGAAGAGGGTTCTGAGGGCACTGACACAGGCCCTCCCCAGCACCTGCATGTCAGCAGTTTCAGATACCACTACTCATAGCTGTCCACCATCAGAGCAGCAGAAGGGAACTCTTGCTCATGTTTCTGCCACTCCCATCCACGCTCTAGCACAGCACTTTATTCACCATTGAAGGTACAGGTACACTATAAAGTCACAGGTACACTATATAGTCAGAGACTGTTTGAGAAAAATCACTGGAACATTGCAGGGAATCACTGGAACACTGCAGGGACATGGCAGAGTGCCCATCACTGAAGGTTTCCATGATGTGACTGGGCAGTCAGTCACTAGTCAGTGTCATCTAGGCTCCCTTTCACAGGAAAGGTGGGATTAGATGATTATTCAAGGTCCCTTTCAATCTGGGCTATACTGATTCTATGAACAGTGTTCTACTATCCTGCTAGGGAAATGGTAGTCTCTAGTTACAGCAGAGTAACAGTTGGTAAGAGTTGGTTACCATCTCTTTCAGAGGCTGCAACATACTACATTACTTCAGCAAGATTCAGAAGATGCCTGTCAGAAACCCAAACCTTTAGTTTTCACTGTCTTCTTGAATTCCTGTCATCCTAGATTGCTGCCTGTCCTTCCATTATGTTCACCCAAGACTGGCTGTGTAAGTAATATGAACACAGAATCCAAGTGACATGTGCTGTATCTGTCAAAAGAAGACACAAGAAATAGTTCCCATTTCTTTGCAATTAAAAATAACTTTGTAAACATGGTCCAAGAGCTGCAGAGGTTTTATTAGCAAAACAGGACACTTGTCAAAGTTTGAGCTAAACTTGAAGGACACAAAAATTACTGGCTACAACTCCAAAGGTGCATGTGATGTGTATTTATTTTTAGGCTTTTATGTAAGTAAAGCAAACATGTATTTAATTTTCCTGCTAACTATTTTCCTTACATATTGTTTTCCAAAACAAACAAACAAAACAGGTTGGATGGGGCTTGGCAACCTGGTCTGCTGGAAGGTGTCCCTCTCCATGGTGGAGGGGTGGAACTAGATGATCTCTAAGGTCCCTTCCAACCCAAACCATCCTATGATGGCTTACATAATTGTAATGCACCTAATAATTATAAAGACTGACATATAAGCAGCTGTGTAATTTTATTTTGATTTCATAAATTTACTGCTCCCATATCTAGACTTACAGTTCACTGCTCAGTCCTAAATTGTTTTACTTTAAGACATCATGAACTAAAGACAAAGGTAGATGGAAAAGGGGAGGCTTCGTTCTCAAAACTCATTAAGGCATTTATCAATTGGTATTTCAAATGTTTTCACTTTATCTTATGGCATGATCTTACTAGCCACAGTCATCGAGGACAAGTTATTATACCTTATGATATCAATTCAGAAGCTTTAAATACAAAGTTTAAAAATCCAGTAGTTCACTGGTTCAGATATGACACTGATTTTAGGAAAATGATGCTCCAGGTTTTCTCATTCAATAGACAGCATTTTTTCATAATTCTACCTAGCACAATAATTGTGTTCAGTAAATTTAGTATAGAAGCAAAAGTAAGGGCACAGAGGAACACCAAAGAAATATTTTAACCTCAAGTCATTTCACAACATAGATGAAAATGTCAATGTACCTAAGCTCACTCAGGAGTTTACATTTGAGCTACAAAGAGAGAGCGTAATAAGAGTACTCGTAATGTAGTGACCAATTTCAGCCTTGTATCAACAGACCTTTTTCCCCAGGGTTGCTCAGGAGTAAGGGATCCAGAGACAGATGGATCATTCTCATCTTCTAGCTTTAGAAGGAGGCATCACTTACACCTCAGGATAAAAGAACTACAGCTCATTCCCTACACAAGACTGAGAAATCTCTATGAGAAGAGGGCAATCAGAGGTAGACTCTTTATATCACTGAACAGCCCCAAGCTCTGACAAGGTCCAAGCAAGGAAAGCGATATACAAGAACAGTATATTTACGACACAGCACCTATTCACATGCAATAAACACTTTCACATATAGGTCTAGTCTTGTACTATACATATTTTCAGTACACATGGCCCCTTCAAGGAAGGTGTATGGCATACAGTCTTACAACTCATGAAGAAATGCTTTTGTACAGCGAATCAGACAAGGTGGACATGCACTGTATGGCTCATCATTATACTCTTTTTTCACAAGTACTTAGCAAACCAACACACAGAAAAATTAATATTAAGAGCAGGCCTGTAAAAGCAAAGAAAGCTAGCAGTGGCGAAGGAAAGATTAACCCAACTCAAAGCTAAGGAAATAGATCTAGATCTTAACCTTGCAAAGTCAGTTCAGGTAAAATTTTCTGTATTGGCATCTCAAGAGGTTTACATTCCACTGGAAAAATAGTACCTTAAAGCATAGATCTTCAAATTCAAAATACTGCTTTGAGAGACTCAATTTTTAGAGTGACACAAGCAGTATTCTTCCAAAAAGTCTGAGAAAACTTATGATCACACAGAAGTAGACATTTTCACTCAATCCCTTTTAATACATGCAAGTACTGCCCCTGTAAGGCAGAAATAATATTTTTCCCCTAAGATCCCAAGTAGTTCTATTCTCAATCATCATTTTATTTCCATATTGAACCTCATTTGCTGCAAAAAACGTAGTATCCTTCTATGACACAAAAAGGGCAAGTAAGAATTTAATGGATTGGCATGAATTCTAAGTACATTGTGGTGGAAATGCTCCTGTATTAGAAACCTTAAAGCATATACTTTTAACTATCATTTGATATAATTATGGTTTAAAAATGGCTAACAAATTGATATTCCTATCAACTATGCCTTAAGACCATTGATGTATGCGTTTCCAGGTAACCAATTTCTTTTAGAGCCCATTCTTCCTGTATTTAAAGACAGAAATTGTTTCTAGCAACAACTAAAGGGAGCAGCAGTAACCTGCAAAGAATTGCTACATTCTGCAAGGGAGGGTTGGAAATCACTAATCCTTGATTCTAGAAGTGAGACACAGTGATTGACACGGTTTTGATGAAAACTTTGAGCATGAATGACAAGCCTAAAGAAAGAGCATGGTATTAGAGAAAAGGCAATCTGTTTCAAGACAGTTATCTGATCTGGCTGTTTTACTGGCTGTTCTGCTCCAGTGCCAGGGCAAGATTCTTTCTCATCTCCAAGAATGCTGCTCTTTCTTGTGAGCTTCTAGTGCATCCCATGATACGGTGGGCTTACAAGCTGCTCTCTTGACTCATTCCAGGCAACAGACAAGTAATCTGAAAACAACCTGGAAAAGAGCACTACTTCAGCGCACTTTTTCTCACAGTCCCATTACAGTGCTATTACCATGCTACCCATTACAGTACACCTCAGCTCCCCCTAGCCCCAAAACATCCAGTAAGGAACAAGTAACATTATACAGCAGCTGACAAAAACAGTTACCACCTGCTTTCTTAAAAGAAAGAAGTCAAAATTCTCAATATAGACAGCAGGATCCTTATTTTAGCCAACAAGAACAGATCAAGTGTAACAGTGGGTTAACAATAGGAAAGCTAATTCATAAGCATAGAATAGGAAAACCAATAGAACCTGTAGGACTGGGCAAGCTTGAAGTGACACAATGAGCTGTAGCACTATGAATTTCCAAATCCAAAGACCAAGCAGCTGGACTGTTTGATGAAGCTATGTACTGCGTGAGTGCAGCTGCATTATGTGACTGCACTCTAATGGTATCAACCATGTGCTAGCTACATGTCACCTTTATTTACTCCAAGGCTGTTGCACCATGGAAACAAGGCAATGTCAGACAGACTTCCCTGGAATGCTTTCCAGACCTGCAAGATTCCTGCCACTTGGCAAGTATTCCAGACTCTACTCACACTATGACAATTTGACCTAGGAAACACTAAAGTAAAAGTTCAGGACGGAATGAGGAAATGATGTATTGAAGTTGATTTTGTACTTAACAAAAGATACCTCACTGAAATTAGGAGCAAGAATTGGATTTCCCAGCACCACTTCCAGCTCAATTTAAGTCATATGCCTACTGACCCTGAAAATTCAGATAAATCCCATGTAAATGCTGGGATGTTTTGAAGACTGCTGAAAAACTTCAACACAAATATAAATCTGAGAAAAATCACAGTACAATCCCATTGACTGACGTAAGATAGGTGACTGTGACATTTAGCAAACTAATTACCCGTGCTTAGAACACTTCCCTGATTCATTCTATTGTCCTCTGATCACAAGAAGAGAACAAACTTTCACGAATGGGATTAACAGATTCAAACATATGCCATATGTTTAACTTAGCTATTAATCCAATTTTAACTCTTGCTATTTATATGCTAAATGGAAGATCAACTTTTGATCTTCCACAGCTTGGTACCTACCATATGGACATATTCTCCATCTAAAAAAAAATAAAAATCCAGGCTTGTTACTCAACTAAACTCAAAAGGCTTCAGAGTAGCATTTGCTAGACAAGAGTCTGCATAACAGACACACAAACTCCATGTTGAATTTCACAGTAGCTAGTTCCAACATCTTGCCTGCTAATGAACAGTAATCATTTCATGGATTTATATGGCAGAAATCATGTTTATTATATAGCTTCAACAAATTGCACTGGGGTTAAAAACAAAATAAACCTTAAGGGTAACAATTGTCCCTGGTCCTTTTATGGTGGAAGTTATTGAATAATAGTATTAAAAAGCCAATCCTTCCTGCTAACCCAGCTGTAGTGTTCAGGTAGAAGTACTGGTAGTTCTGGAATGATGCTCACATTTTGGGAACATCTTGGAAGGAAGCCAAATACCACTTCTTGTATTATCAGCATGCTAACAGCATTAAGTATATAATATAATAATACATGATGATGGTACTTAATTATCTAGAAAACATTTTTATGTCTTAACCTCACGGTTTATTTTAATTTTGAGAAGTAAGCTTCATCTGATCATTTCCCTGAAAACCACTGGAGAAAGTAAAAAGAAAGGTTTACAAACTTACAGATGAAGGCTTTCCTAAACAAAACCCATGTGAATAGTAAGAATTAAACTACAGCAACCTGTACCAGAGGAAAAAAATGCATAGGCATACCTGTGTGTAAACTTTCTATTTGACTAATTTGCTAATTTATTAATTTATTATTAATTAATTATTAATTTATTCAGCAGAGATTTGAAGTAATTGATGTTTAAAGCAACAATTATTTAAACATCTTGTTTTCATACTCTTGTACTACTTACTTGTTGCCAATGGATTTTTTCTTTTGTTTAAAGCAAGTCAGTATGAGCAGCTTCACTGCTAGCCAAAGGGACAGCAGTCATGCAGAATACAGGTTGAAGCATGTACCAAAGTTTAGGAAAAAATTCTGTGTGAACTCTATGATGCACTGTGTAATTACAGAATGCACTAACAATTTTAACTTGTTCCAAGTTAGTGCACAGGATTTCCTAGCTGCAAAATTCAATGGAAACTTTGCGGAAAAAGATATTGCAGCATGTACTGCAAACCAACAAAGTATAAAAACACATTCCTGAATAGAAATACATCTAATTCAGAATAACCTATCTACTTTGCATTAGTTGTTCCAGAGTAAAATTCACTTTCTTCTGAAATAACAGCTCCATTCAGAAACTGCTAATGCAGACTCTTTTCATCACTAATATTTTTTGAGGCATTTTCCTTTGTGGCACTTACTGCCTGCAATATCCATGTGAAACTATGCAAGTTCTAATTACCAGCACTTTCCAATGTTTCTTGATTAAGCAGCATTCAGGAAAGAAAAAAAAAAAATGGTTTGAGGGGTAATCCAGACAGTTATGGATTAACAGAAAAAAATCTGCAATTTTTTTGGGACACTTAGCATGAAGGTCATACTAGGGACAAAAATCACCTGTGGACAAGCTCACTGTAACCCAAAAGCAGCCATTTGATACTGACAAGGAAAGATGAGAAACCTTACAAGTGCTACGTATCTATCAACTCCCTTTTCACAGATAAATGTAGGCTCCAGCCTACAACACTGTCAATCTGCACCTGCAGTAAGCATTAAATACTTTGCAACACAACTTGCTACTTGCATTTCAAAGCATCATAAGCCTTCTTTGCTCTTTATTTTAGTAAGCCGTTAGCAAAAGTCAGCATATCAAAATGCTATCTTGGCATTTCTTCTTGTAAATTCAATAGTAACCAGTGAAGGTCACTGTGTTCTCAAAATGCTTTCGACACCAGCTGATGACAAGTTTTATTGAGTAGTAAAGGCACCCTGTGTTGCAATTACCATTCCTGACTCTTCTGCCAATCCACTTAAATCTCTTCCCTTCAACCTCAGTACTGAACACTGCCACTAAAAGAGAAGACAGTTACCTTTTGGCATACCATGTCAGGGGGGTCTTGAGGCACTGAGTTTAGCATGATGGTATTTTTTTCCCCACCATACACTCAGTAATAAGCTAAATGCCAATTCAGCTTCTATTCTTTTAACATATCAGAACATTGTGCCACACTCTGTGAATCATTTCATTTTTTATAATCAATGTTTCTCAAGAGTTCCATATTTGTTTTAAGACAAGTCTGCAGGAAAACAGGAATAAAACCACCTTAAGTTTACACTGCTTTCTAAAATACTTAAGCCCCTGCTCCAGCTATTTTCTAAATAAAGAAGAAATTGACTAGGACACTGACCAAAGGCTTTGATATACATATAATTTTTAGAAAAGTTATTTTATACTTCACACACCTTTTTTTCAGTGTTTCAAAGTTCTCTTTTACCCCCCCATTCTGCAATACTTGTCACAATTTGCCTACAACTTCTAGTTTCTTGCCTCCAACTACTAGTTTATCTGCTAGCTTATGAACTCATTTCTTCACATTTAAATACAAATCACTCAAAGCAATTATGATCGTGGCCCTCTCTCTGCCAAAAAACACCACCAAAATAACGCCTGTTTACTCAGTAGGAGGTACTGAAAAGTGTTTTCCAGGCTTAGGTACCTACAATTTGATAACATACCTTTTCAGATACTGTACAGAAATCACCACTGTAGAAATTAGGTACTTCAATGGTTAAGCAGCAAGTTACATGCCCTGTATTAAGCGTTATCACATTCTTAAGGCAGTCATTGTAAACTAGCTGAAGGCCATGATTTTGAAGAACTTACAGGCAGTCTCTAAATCTGACATTACATAAATGACCAACTAAAACCACTGCATTAATATTTTGATACCTTATTATTTGTCAATTAGGTTAATTGGAATTCACTAAATATCAAGAAAATAAAATATTTATATCAAAAAAAGAGGATGAAGGTGTTGAAATGCAAGCACTATCGTGTCAGAGACATATCAAGAAAGCTGCACAGTAACTGCAAGAACTGCATGGAAACCAGTTACAGAAGCGGCTGGTTCGCTGCTTCACTCAGTGTGCAAATATATTTAACTAGTATACTAAAAGATAGGCTATTGAATTAGTATTGTGTTGAACTGGTATATTAAAAAGTCTATGGATATATATAGTACATGAATTGAGACAGACATCAAATGACGAAAAACCACACAACCAGCAGTCGTGACATAGACACCAGGTATCTAGTGGGATATTATAAGGTAAAAGTAGTAGCTTTGAAAGTAAGACATGGAACCAAAATGGATTCCGATTGCAGTCAGAAACATTATAGTAAGAATTACAGACACATGACAGAATAAAACAAGCAAACAAACAGTAATACAAACACACAAAAGGCAACTCCAGAGGTTGACAACCACCTGAAGTACAGAAACAGTACTGATTGTGTAGAGCTCACTAAACAAGAAGGTTGTGTGCAGGAAGGAACAATGACTCTGTAATACCTCTTTGACTACAGAGAGGTCCTGAGATAAAAAAAATCAAAACTGAACATCAGAAGTACATTGAGAGAACATTTGAGCACATCCTGTAGGGCACAGCGCAGTCCCTTCCATTTGGTCATGCTTTCATATTTTTATCAGTAACCAATTCTACACACACAGACAAAAAACCCCCAATCAGGTCATCCTAAATCTCACTTCTCATAATAAACCTCCAGAACAGTTATTTATATGACTGCTACTTTCTATGAATCCCTGAAAAATATCAATTCACAGTAATACTCAACATGTAAATTACCAGCTGCATTTGAATTGTTGGCAGTCAAGTCTTGGACTACTCCTACAAACAATGTCCATCTTTCCAAGCCTTTAAACCTTACTTTCTTATCTCACAAACCCCATAAAATTCTCCTAGAAAGCCCATTATATCATGACTAAAATCCAGGTTAACACCCATACTGTAAAATTAGGATTCATAACCTGCCCATGGCACGGGGGTTGGAACTAGATTATCTTAAGGTCCTTTCCAACCCTAACCATTCTATGATTCTATTAATGCTTTTTGTGGTTTACTTCTTGTTACTCTTTGCTCCTGTGCCCGCATCAGTATTGGGATGACTTCATATATCCTCCACAATGCCAAACATATTATAGAAATAAAACAAAAGGTCTTGAAATATTTTTAAAACAATTGCTGAACTGTGAGAAATTCTGAACTCTTTATTAGTTTATCATGACCCACAAGCAAAAAAGAGCAAGATCTTTTACTGAGTACATGCCTTACTGACCTATGCAGCCCACAGCATTGTCTCCATCCTCTCCCCTACCCCTTCACTCCTTCCTATAATCTCCTCCAAATCCCAGGAAGCTGTTTGACAGAGAAAAGGAGCATTCAGCGGTATATTTAACACTGTATATTTAAAGAGGACATACTGATGTTTTCTACATTTCCTAATATTTTATTGGGGTTTGTTTGGTGGGTATTTTCTGGAGAGGATGCTTTTTCAAAAATAACTTCAAACACCAAACTATTTCTGAAACTTGTAAGGTTACCAAAATATACAATAAAAGCATTCCCTGAAGAAACTAGGGGTGGGGGAGGAGGATATTAAGCCACTTTGCTTAACAATGCTGAATAAAACAGCTCGCAGATGTCCTCCTGCTGTGAGCATCTATTATTAACAAGCACATTGCTAGAGCACTTGAATTGACTGGAGCCCCACAGCCCAAATAGATGCACCAGCAACCAACGTGTAATTTTCTAGAAGCACTTTGCTTCTAATAGACAAAATGTAACAAAGTGAGTAAAATACAGAGGCTTGGGAAAATAACAGGAAAGGGAAGGCCAGGAAAGTTAACATGGAATAGAAAGACGTATGTAATACTCTTTGTTTCAGGTGACACACTGCAATTTGTAAATAATTTCTAAACCCAAAGTTTTTGGAAGCTCCTGCTCACAGGAATATCTAAGACATAGGATAACCATGCTTTTCTCCAAAAACACAACTTCTCAGTACAGAATCACAAGTATGGTAGATTCCAAAAATAACCCTGCAACAGAATCCCATTACCCAATCTCAACTATTTCTCAATTTTGATGTGTAAAAAAGCCCCACATACCATGGATTACAAAAATAACATTACTAAGTGATTCAGGTATAGAAAAAGAAAATCTCCACAGTCCGTAAAAAGCTATTTCCTTCTCCTTTGCAGATCAAAATTTAAGTATTCCAATCAATGGCATAAATGTATAAATGCAGTAAATGTGAAAAGTCTACAAAATTTTAGCTATAATTTCTCATGAAGTATTATGTTGAAGCCAGTTCTGAAATGGCAACATCCCTTTTATCATCAGATATCCCTTTAAAGATGTAGTTCACTTTCTCACTAATTAATATATGGCCTTTGCCTTGCCTTTCTCCAACCAACCCTCTTTTCTCACAAAAGAAAAAAAAAGGTAGGGAAAAAAAAAAAAAAAGAGAAAAAGTAGCATGTCACACAATAAAAATTAGAAAACTATTGTGATGCTGCATCCCTAACATGTTAATTTCAGCTAACACTTCCTGAAATATTGGGCTTTATTTTTAATATTTTTGATCCGACATAATGAATTTAAACTTTGCTGATTTCAACAAATAATTAAATTTTCAAAAAGTACAGGTAATTAAGGCTACCAAAAATTAAAATTGAGTAAGAAGTCAGCAATTACAGACTGCATGTATTTTACTAGATCTGCAAGGGACTCTAATTAAACACGTATTAATTGCCCTAATCTTCTTAGGCAAGTAATAAATTGGAAGAGCTGATTAATGCACTGGATTTAGTTCAGCTTGTTAAATCTGACACCCTGGCAAAGGAAGACTATCTTGAAAAGCTCTTCTAGCTAAGTAATTGGAATTTTACTCTCAGTAATTTGCTGTTCCATAATAAGAGCTCTTTAGTGTATTGACTCTTCATCAGTTTTTTTAAAATACGTTATATTTAAACAATACCATCACGCTGCTCACAGAGATTATGAAAAATTATGAACTTTGACCTTTACTGTCCATCAAAAGTCACTTTGAACACAAATTAGTGTCTTTCCTTGTAGGCTATAAATCCTAATTAATTTTACTTCTAGAAGCTGCTAATAACATTTGATAAAGTCCATACAGATACAATAAGTCCTTCATACAATTCATAAAGCCAGCAACTAAACCAGTTTTCAGTATTAAATAACTGTTGATGACTAATGGAATACAATGAAACATCATTCTCCAATGAGCCTCAATTTCTCCTCTTCTGTTTACCTATTTGCTCACACATTTCTATACATACATTTCCAAGTACTCAGTCACTTGGCAAGGGAGTGAAACATTTTTGTAACTATAATAAAGCAGTATGAGCCATAAAAAGCAAAACAAAATATTAAAAGAAAAGTTTGGAAACCTGCAGGTAGGGATTTTAAAGGTCTGATTTCTCTCCAACATTGTTACTACTCCTAGCTGGTAACACGAAGACGGACCAAGCTTCCCTTAAAAACAAGCAGAAGCAGATGAAAAGAAAAATGTCCTGTTAAGAAAAAACCCAGTAAATATACAATAGGGCAACAGAATTTTTTACATTTGAAAAATGTTTTGAAGTATTCCATGAAACTTGAACAGCTCCTCACATGTCCTAGAAAACGTGGAATTGTATAAAGCTTTTCTTATGATGTATCTCAGAAAGTCATATACACGTTCCAAATCAAGTTCAGCCTGAAAAGAAATCCTAAATATGTAAAAATCTCACTGCCTTCAGATTTTTATTCTGCACTCCTCAGAGCTGACATTTCATATTTCTGTTCTAGAGCCTATAGGCTTCAGTTTCTACATCTAAAATCTGTTACTCTCTGTCAGCAAAACCTAGTGCTCATACATCTTGAAAATCACTGTCACAGTGAACCTCAAACTTATCCTTTGTTCCTTATGTGAAATGTAGTATCAACTAAGGAGTTAGCTGAACATTCCTTTTAAGCAGCAAAATGATTTTCACAAGTGATCTATAATGCTTATTATAAGCAAATACCAAAAAGCTGATCAGGTAATTCTATGGGACTGATAAGTTATGAAATTAAACATGAAGGTACCTCAAGGAACTACAATTAAACTTGAAGGTCTCTCAAACATTTCCTACCCATATTCCATGGTGCAGTACAGAATATAATTTACTGCTTATCAGTAGATAAACCAGTGGCAATTTAAACTCCCAATTTAAACTTCTCAACCTCAGTAGTCTTATGAAGGAAACAGTACCTTACCTTCAGGATAATGAGTTTAAACAAGTGCTTCCACTATTTGTGTATTACTTTCAACAAAAGGGTTTTGGCTTGTGCCTGAGGCTCCCATGTGCTATTACAAGAAGCCATAAGCAGCAAATCAAGTCCAACTATTTTCCAGTTAATGGCATTGACCATTTGAAGATCTGTTAAGACTGGTTATCTGTAGGCAGGTTATGGCAAGAAATTCCATACCTGAACTTGAGGTCTCTAATACAGAGACCTCCAAGGCTGATAAAAAAAAAGACACTCACATGACAAGAAAAGCCCTAAATTTCAGAATTTACATAACCGAAAGCAAAAAAGAACTGGAATTCTAACTCTTGACTTCCTAAGCACAGTGTCAGTTCAGCACTGCTGAACATCAACTTTAGTCTGAAATATGACAAATATTCTGTTTGCAACTTGCCTCTATGCACACAAGCTCCATTTCATTGCCTGAAAAGACATAAGACAGCTTTATCAGTGGCAGAATACAGTTTGTCACGATTCAGTACAGAACAGGGAAAGCCACTGAATATTATTCAGTTAAGTGAGAAGTCAAAGAAAGTGAACAGTGACAGTTACACAATCCTTGACGAAACGAAGATTCAGACCACAGGATGTGCTGAAGCTGTCAAGAGCAAAAAGCCAGTGACTACAACTTCTGATCCAGAACATAGTGGGTTCTACCTCACTTAAAAGAACTGCAGAATAACTGGAAAAGCAGAATACTGACAGAAGCTCGTATCTCTTCATATGGTTTGTTCGCAATTTTATAAACACATTACAAAAAAAAAAAACTAAACCCCAAATTAAATTGTGGAAATAATAAAAATATTTTAGACTAGATAGAGCAATGAGCTAGATCCACAAATTCTGGGAAGTAGTACACAATGACATCTACTACCAAAGCATTTATTACTGTATTTATTAATGTTTAGTTTCAGTGCAAAGGACTATAACATCTTCTGGTAAACTGAAATCCCATTAAAAGCTAGTATCTGCATTTTGTGAAGCAGATCTCAAGAAGGTAAAGGACCTTGTTTTCTCCTCTACAGACCTTCTAACAAAAAAACACAGCCCCAAAACATTGGTTTCTTGCGACAAAAATAATTCTACATTTATCTTCTCAGGACTTCTCTACCATCTTTCTCCATATTTCTGCAGGCAACACAAAACTTAGCTTCAGCATTTCCTGTCAACGTGAAAGCCTAAAATCCTGACAAGCACATGACAAAGTCTTGTGTTTGAAGATGCTATGTATTTAAATTTTCATGATATCACACTTTCCAAATGTTACAAGCATACAAATTAAATGTTCTTACTGTTGCCAACGAGCCTTCTAGAAAAAAAAAGAACACCTACAAGATTTCCAGTTTTTACTGACTTATCCCTCCTTTTCTGCACGTTTCTGAACTTCACACTTTCAGTCCTTGAAATTGAAACATAGAAAAAAAATGTTGTCAAAGAGATTTCTATAAAATCCTTTAAACAAGTTTTAATTATGACTGTTTCCTAAGTAATATTTGTAAGCTGCAGAGACTGATAATGAACTAGTATTCCCCTATCAGCAACTTAAGGATGTCTCTGTGCTCTAAACAGACATTGAATCTATACTAAAAGAAAGTTCTTTCAAAATATATGCTTCTGTTGCTACTTAAATATTTCAGTGTTTATTGTTATTATAAAAGTAGCAAAGACTTCTGTGCATTCTACCTTAACTATGCTTGTCTTTTATAGAAAAGGTGAATACTGTAAGACTTAATTCCATTTTCTCCCCACACATCCTATTAAAAACACCTACCATTTAAAAAAGTTTTATTATTGCATTATTGAAAAAAAAAAACTATTCTCTTCTGAATTCTAGTCATTTAGTTCATTGCCCCACTTAAGACATGTTTTAAATCCTTGTGTTTTGGGTAACTGGTGAATAACAAGACTGTATTTAGGCATGATACTGAATTTCATGCCAATGCATAGTATTGTTAGTTTCAGCAGAATTAATAAAGCACTCAAAGGTAAACAGCTTTAATCTCCTTTAGGTCGCGTATCACACAGCACTTGTGAACAGATCAGAAGTTCCCCTCCAATTCTTCAGGTTCACACCTTTAGATAATGTTAGAGAGACAGAATAACAAATGATACACCACCAAAACCAAGAGCGGCCACAGGAAGAAGGAACTAGCAAAGTCTAGCCCAGTTTTTTTTCCTAAAAGAAACTTGTAACTTATACCACAAGTGATACATTAGAGATTCAGCTAATCCATAAAAAGCTTTCCACTTGAATCTTTAATACCCAATTTTACTTGTGTTACATCTTTTCTAAATAATAGTTTTAAACATTTATCTCAGTGCAGCAATATGACTTTTCTCCTCCCTCACGAAACAGTTCCTCGTATCTGAAAAGTCCAGTTAACTAAAGTGCTATCAAGCTCCGTATAAAATAAGCATCTCTTAGTAACTTGATGGCAAATTAATTCTTGCTATGACAGACTAATCTTTGAAGGAGGTTGGGGTTTTTTTGTTAATAATGATTCATCTTAGTTCATCATATTAATTTCTATTGGTAAGTGCACATGTGCATCCTCTGCAGTGCACACGTACCCACACATCTTCCAGTATTCAAGACTCAAGAGTTAACAATCTTAACAAAATCCAACAGTTGCAAATTTTGAGACATAACCCAGTTGACCCAGTCTACCAAGAAATTAATAAACCACCACAAACAAACCTGACTTCTACTCCACCTGCAAGATGCTTCCTCAATACAGAAGTGCAAATACATACTTTCAAAAATACACTGAAACAAATATATTGCATATATAATTTCCCTTCCAAGAGGATAAATGTGGCAGATGCCAATCTATTTCATTAATGCACTAGTGCAAGGCACCCATATACAATGATGAGAAGGACTAAAAGAAAATGTAAAGGGAAGAGACAAAATGAGTTTTCTGTAACAAGGGCGAGAAATCTGTTTGGCAAATTACTTTCAAATGAATATTTTTTGTACACTATGGTCTAATTACTTCACTATACTGAAAAGTAAAAAACATTAATTGCTTGCAGCACATAAATTCAACATTAAAGAATGCAAAAAAATTTGCTATACAAATAAATAGTCAAGTTTTCACTTTGCATCAGAATGTTACATTCACACTGTCTTTGGATTCAATAACCCATCATAAACTTACTTTTGTATTACATTCTGTAAGCTGAGCATCATACCCAATTCACTTTTCATCTTTTCTCTGTTGGCACGGCACTCTGCCAAATAGCGGAGGGCCTAAAAGAAAGCACCACAGCAAATCAGCAAGATGTCCAGTACATTATCATTCATTTTTATTAGTGCACATCTGCAAAACAGTCACAATGTGAGATCTAGTAACAAAATAAAAGTAGCATCACCTACTGTGAACATTAAAAAAAGGGAGCTTTCTTATAAATACGCAGAAAGCATAGAATATCTAATCTATGAAAAAAGGTTGAGAGACTGGGTTTATCTGTACTGGCTAAGAGAGTCTAAGGGACAATCTAACAGGTGTCTACAACTACTTAAAAAGCCTTTACAAAGATAATTAAGCCAAACTTTCCTCTACAGCAGCAGACAACGTAACAATGGGGAGCAGCTATAAACTGCAGCTTAGAAAGTTTAAATCAGATACTACAAGAAGATTTTTCACTCTGAAGGTTGTTCAACACTGAAACAGATGACCCAGAGGCACTGCAGAATCAAGGAGACAAAGCTACAACTGACCTGATTGAGTGTCGGTGACAGTCCAAATTCAAGGAGGAAGCTGAAGTGAATGACTTCCAGAAGTCCCTTCCACCAAACACTTATGTGATCTGAGATCTAAAGTAATTTTTATACATTATGCTTCTAGCATAACTTCCATCCATTCTATGGGCTTCCGCAGTACTAGAAAATCCATCACCAAGTTTCTACTGTCTACAGAAAGAAGTCTACCACATTTATAAGCTTCTGAAGACTAATGGCAATATTCATAACTTCATGCAGGAATAAGAATACAAGCAGCAGGAAGCTGCTTAGGTTATTGTTACCTAAACTGGGAATTTATACTAATTTGTTGCACAAGTTTTGTTTCTTTGGCTTTCAAGGTAGACTCTTTGCACAGCTTCACATTGTTGACCCCAGTCAGCAATTGTATATTTGCATGATCCTTCTAACGTTAATATTCTTCTAGTTAAAATGCCAGTCCTCCTTTTCATGAGCCATCTCTCTATTGTTAGTGCTGATAGACAAAGCTTTCTTAGAAGGAACAGCCAAAGATGTACTGTGCATTGTTCTTGAGTCAGTATTTTACTGATGTAGGTATAAGAACTGCACTTGTAAAATCCTGCAATACACAAATACACAGTTTATAAAATGTGCTTTGTTTAGCAAGGTTTAGAAGTGCACCAATTCTTTAAATACAGTCATATAACAGCTATGCTGCTCAACAGCTGCTTTCAAAATAACATGATCCTTAATCGTTTCATAGGTAGAGAACTAATTACCTGGGGTTTTTTCCAAATCATCTTCAGCACATGCTAAGTAAAATTCAAGACCATTTTATTGCATTTTGAGAAAGTCTGGCTGCTGTCTGGTATGACAGAAACTCTAAATGAGATTTTTGCTATTTTCTGACATGGATTAGTATCAATAACTGCAGTTTATAGATGTTGTATATATATGCATTTATTTTCTTACTTTTCAACTATGGGGCAATACCTGAATGATAGCTCTTAACCACTAACTTTCATGTCAAGCAATGTATCCCTACTGGAGGAAAAAGGCTCATTTTTATTAGTCTCTGTTCAAGCAATTTAGTAAGGGTGTGATGTTGTCAGACAAAGAAAAAACCCACATTCTCTTAAAAGCTAAATATTTGAGTCAAAATTTAGGCAGCCCCTTTTCTATCTGTTAGAAACTCTTTACATACAATTGTAACTTCCACTAAAATAAGACCAAACTTATCAGAACAACTCGAGTGACCTGACTTTATAGTACTAGGATGTCCCATTCTTCCCACCCCCAAAAAGACTGTACAACATATCAAATAAATTGAATAAGGAACTATCATGATTCATACAGATATGGGAATTGTGGAATAATACAGTAAGAAACTTAAAGTCAGTGCTGTGCATCATTTTATTAGGTACAAACTGAACGGAAAATCATTACATTTAATGATTCCTATTCAAATAGAAGCACCTTTTTGATCAATGGGATGGATACAAAACCAAAAACCAGACCTTTCAGAATCTAAAAATACAGGAAATGAAGACTAAAATCAGCAAAAATACTAAATGCTACAGAACCTAAGAGGTTAGAGAACTAATCAATAAAAGGAGTTGGAGTAGCAGAAAAAAAACATGTTTTCACAGTAAACTGATGCATTTCTGACCCTGCAGCCAGGGTCCTGGCATTTAGCATGGTCTCCTCTAAATTCCAATTCTTAATTCACTCTAACTGCAGGTTACAACTAAACAACACAGCTGTCTCCCCATGCAACAAGATGTCCCTACAACGCAACTTGAGTAATATCTGCAGCTCTGGAACCACACTGCAAACTGCATTAGCCCTCAGCAATCCGACAAAGTCAGTCCTTTTCATGTACAGCTTATTTTGTAACATGATCACAGACTGATTACTGAATCTCATGCAGGCAGTGAAAATGCAGCCTGAAGTAGCTTCAAATGAGATACTTTTTTAAGACCACAACCTAAGGAAACCACACTGGGAACTAAAACAATGCAACATATTCCCAAGAACTGTAAACTCAACTCAAAGCTCTTCCAGTGAAGAACATTATAGTCTGGTAAATGCTATGGCAAGGCTAACCTAAAAGCAGTTAGTAGGACACACATCTCCTGGATTATAGGTCTTCATTTCGTGAGCCCAGAAAGGTATCAAAGACACTAAATCATTCCAAGAAGTCCACTAATATCTACTATGAAAGCAAAACAAATGAAAAATACAGAATTATGACACAGACAAGTCTTAATTGTATAAATAACGCTTACTTGTATGTAAAGCCAGAGAAGTAATGGAATCTCCATCCTTCAAGGTGTTCAAGATCAAGGTGAACATGATCCTGCGCCATGGTCTGAGTACCCTTAATTTGACTACGGGATTGGACTACATTACCTCTGGAGGTCATTTCAAACCTAAATTATTCTGTGATTTATATCTTTTTACAATCACTGTCTGTATTTACAAAGCTCCACAGCTTCATCTTAAGAAGGAGAATTAAGGGTGTTTACCTCCCTCCACAGAAAAAATGAAATAGCTGTATTAAGGAAAAAATTCAAAGTAAATTAATCTCTTCCAAAAAAAAAAAAAAAAATCCATAAATTCCCCTGAAATGATGTGTCACTGCTGAACAATTTTTTAAATGCATGGTTTTTAAAATACATGTATAAAGAACATCAATATAACATAAAACGTTGTATTTTTTACCTTATTACTTGTTTAAAAACGTATTAACAAAATTAAAAGACATCCTACAGACATACAAACTTATCCCCAGAACACTTACCAGCAAAGCTGAATGAACAACTGGCGGGTTGGGATGGTCCAGAAACAGAATAAGACCTGGCAGGCATCCTTGATCCTGAACAATAGCTCGTCTGTTCAATGGGTCAGCTGCTAGATCTCGGAGCTGGTTAACTACAGAGAGTGCATCAGGCTCCTCACTCATAGTAGAATTCATTTTTCCTGCACCATGCATACAAAATACCTGCTGGGGAAGGTGGAGCAGGGTAGAAGGGAAATCAATTACTAATACCACAACATTTATCATCAATTCAAACAGATAAAACAAAAGCACAAAGGCACTGATTTGTTATAAGCATAAAAGTACAAAAAAACCCCAAGGACTAGAATTCATGGACCAGGGATGGGACTGATAAGAATGTGGATCTTGAAATTTATAAAGTGGAAATCTAAACCTCCTATGCAGAGAATAGCTAGATTTGGTTAATAATATTCTGATTTGTTTCCAGTGTATAATTTCAGACCAGTCAGCTTTTACAGCAGGATATTTGTGTGGATTCTTTTCCACTACTTACAAATATTTCCAGGAAATCCATAGTTTTCACACAAGGCACTCTAAAAGTCTATAAACACCCTTCTGTATGTGTAAAATCATAATATATATTTTCAGAGTATCTTTAGCAATAATCAAATTTTACAAAAAATAAACCAGAACACCCAGCAAAAGATGAACACTGTGTCAAGAACAGTAAGCTTTAATTTGGATTTATATATTAAATGCCACACTCATTCAAAAGCCAAAAGGGTTTCACAGGGTGGGTTCAAGGTGGTTTTGCCTTTTCACTAGTACCCTCTCAATAACAAGAAAGCAAGCATGTCATGCCTTGCTCCAACCGAAGTCCAAGTCACCGGATCAGTTTCAAAGGAGACACATGTTAGCTTGAGAGTATCAGATTCCAGAGTTGTTTAATAAGGAATAACTACTTAAGAGGCAACAAAAGCATAAGTTTACTCAGAGAAAATGTGACATCGTGGTGCAAAAACCTAGATTCCTGCAAAAGAACAATTATGTACCTCTGAAACTACTAAATGCTAACTGTGCTCCTGGCATTGCCAGTACCAACTCATGCCACTAACGTTTCCTAAGGAACAAAAGTGTGAGTAAATATGTATTGTTAATTTGTGTTCTCCCATATTTCCCCTGAATAAAAATAAAATTAACTAAATATGTAAGTGGTTACATTCTTTTAGCATCATTTCCCGAACAAATACTATTGTACAAAGTTTTCTGACTGAAGGTAGGCCTTTGAGCAACACAAACTAATCACACTTGTCCAAAAGAACGAACCACAAATATGCATCTTGGTTATGATAATTTCTGACATTTTCACATGGAAAAAAATGCTGTTAATCTCCCTCCTTCAGGAAAGGGAGTGCTAATGTGGAGTACATACCAACCATTAGTCTCCAGGCCATTTTTCTTGACTATCACAAGTTGAAAAGAGATCGCCTGTGAGATACAGCAGCTCCACCAATAATTTATATTTCCAAAGCAGACAACTCTCAATTAAAATGAAAACCCAACCTCTGTTAAATATTATTACTTTTCATAGTTAGCAAAGAAACTTATGCAAAACTTTAAAATCAAGGCAGTTGTGGAGCTGATGCTAACCAAAGTGTCTGACTTCTAGTTCTGTGTCCTCATCACCTGATCATTCCTACAACTCTCTTCACTCTGACCGTCTTCTGCCATGATGAGAAATAAAATGCCAGTCTTTAAGTTGAAGGGAGTGATTTAGTGCATGGAAGACCAGGTTCAAAGGCACTTG
>JANHGB010042621.1:0-48165 GCA_026283785.1 Coracopsis vasa
AGGCTGCCCCAGCCCAGCTCTCTCAGCCTGGCTCCAGAGCAGAGCTGCTCCAGCCCTCGCAGCATCCCCATGGCCTCGCTCAGCAGGAGCAGCAGATGAAGCCTCCTCTCCACCAGCTCCACCAGCTGCCAACAGCTGGACAGCACCAGATTTCTGCGACAGCTGCTGATTTGCCAGCATCTTTATTCCACAGAGCATTCCCAGGAGAGCTTGCAGGGCAAGGCTACAGTCACAGCTTGGGAGGTCCCATCAGCCTCCAGCCCTCCTTGTTACCAATCTTCGTGAAGGCAGCAGTGATCCCAAACCCCAAACAGCACATGGTACCGGTGAAGTAATTGTGAGCTGGAAACAACACAGCAGAGCAGAAAAGACCTCTCAGTGCACAAGTTCTATACAGGAGATCGTGACAGACTCATTCTTCTATCAGCTACTCACAGTCCCTTGACCCTCAGGACCACTGTTTGCCAAGAGAAACCAGCAAAGTGACTTGGATTTACATTTTCTCATGCTTTTAGCTTCCAATTGGAAATAGCAATTCCTCCAGTCCACCACCCCATCTCCTTCCACAGGCAACCTCACATTGTGCATCTCAGTGACACAACCAGCAATCGCTGCTTCCATCTCCTATCAGCTCAGCAACCAGGAAAAGTAAAGATCAATTTCATCCCAATTCCAACTTCAGCGAATGCCTCCCACCTTTAACACAGAGCCTGAATGCTAGAGAAAGCAGAGCTGGACAAGCACTACAGGGGCTGATCTAGCCTGAAAGCAGCAAGCTACAGTTTGTCCCTCAGATCAGGGGAAGGATTCATATGGCAGATGTCAGAACATATCTTCCAGGTAAAATAAAGCACATTTGTTCACAACAACACAAGGATTTCCACAGTTCCTTCTTCCATTCCCTGCAGTTTCAAGGTGTAACTGACAGTTATAGCCAGCAGGACTGGGCGAGCTCTGGTCTCATTCTGTAAATCAGCTTGATGTTACCTCTGGTGTCACTCTGCAGCAGTATTTACTTTAGCAGACTTGTACAATGGAGCATCAACCACACTGGCATGGAATGAACTCAGATGATGAGATGACATCAGGATTCATTGACATTTTCCCCCTCTAGAACAGCCTCTAAACCCAGAGTGGGCTCATTCCATCACAGGCATTACCCACACTTACTTCTTGCCCCAATGAGAGCTCCTGAGGCACAGCCTCCTATGAAGTAGTTCAAGGGATCCTCCGGCTTCTCCCGGATCTCGGCGCTGAGGCAGGTTGTCAAACCAAACACAGCCCCGAGCGTGGCTGCAAACGAGAGGTAAAACCCCACGACTGAACCCGACAGAACCCCTCAGGGAACGGGAGCACACAACCACCTCGGTGACAGGCCCGGTGCGGTACAACGGCAGAAAGAGGGAAACAAAGCAAGCTCTGAGTATTGGTAAAGGTTCTGTGCGGTTGCCGTTTTCCTCTTCTTTGCCATAACGCCCTCCCTGAACCCCTTTTGCAGCAGCATCTCGGGGGGGAAGCCAGTCAAGCAAAATGTGGGGGTTTTTCCCTTCCAAATGTCTGATTTTAACGCAAATGCGTTTGTTCAACACCAGAGACTGCCTGCCTCTGAGCAGGCCTCCCGCAGCTCTGCAGCGGCTCCAGAAGCCGCATCCCAGGCTCAGGTCCAGCGCTCCCGCCGGGCGAGAATCGGCCGCCTCTCCTCAGCGCTGCGGGCGGGACGACCCGCGCCGCGACTCTCGCGCTCCCCTCACACCCTCCCCTCACACCCTCCCGCCCTCCGCCACCCTCACAGACCCGGTCTCGCCGCCCTCCACTCAGGCGCTGCGCGGGCACCTCGCAGGGGTCCTGGCTCGGAGCAGGGGCCCTTTGCCGTACAGCATGGCGACGCTGTGGCGGAGGCGGGAGTGTCTCCTGGGAGCGTCAGGACGGTTGTGCCGTACAGTGCGAGCCCTCTCAGGTACAGGGTTCCCGCTGGGCTCAGGGTGGGCAGAGGCCGCGCCTCCGTCCTTCCTCGCGGGGAGTGGGGTGCCCTCTCCTCCTGACGCTGAAAGCCCCCTAGAGGGGTTCCCCCGAGCTCTTCTCACTCTCCACACAGGGAAGCGGCTCGGAGGCGCCCTGCTTGAGCCACCACTGAAGGGACCGGAGGCAGCCTTCCTCCCTAGAGGCGGCACTCTCCTCCCTCAGCGACCGAGGAGGGGAAAGTGGCGAAGGGCCTCCAACCGTAATGGCTTTCGGAGCCCCCCTAGCCCCGGTGCGTTTCTCGGAGCCCATCCCTCGGCCCCTGCATTGCTGAGGGAGTCCCGGGCCGCAGGTGGCGGTGAGGTACGCAAGGCCTCCTGCCTTCCGCGGTGGGGCTTTCTGGAGATGTAGTGGGGTAGCCCAAAAGTCAGCCAAACCTTTCCCTCAGGCTTAACTCCAGCGACAGGGGAGTGTCAGCCTTCCCAGTCCAGTGTCCACTTGAACTGCCAAGCCCCCCAGCCCTGTGGTGGCACAGCTGGTACTGGATGCTGCGGGCTTCAGCTGTGCCCCCCTGACAGCTCTGAAAGCAGGGGTTGTCTTGGTACCCTTGCTAAAAAATGAGTTATCGCTCACCTGCCGGCTTCTCCTGCCGCTTCAGAACAGCTCTGAGAGCGTGGACTGTTCGTGGGAAGGCTGAGGTGTCAGACTGCCAGCTTCTCTCTGACCCACACACCACACCCCTGCGAGGCCTACACTGCAGCTGAGGCTTTGTTAGTCTGATAAAGTGACCCTGATGAAACATCTTTGTGTAGAACTTGCTGTAATGTAGAGGCAAGACCTGTGCTGGATGTCGGTTGCAACTGTCTAATCACGCAGAAGGAGCTTCTTGGGACATTGTGTAAAAATCTAATCTATTTCCTGACTTCTTTTGGATTGCTTTATTTCTGTATTTAATTCATAAAACCAGACTATAGAGCTTAATGATTTTTTTGAGAATGCTTTGGGACACTGAAAAAATAAAGTGCTCTAGTAAAGAAAACCTAAATCAGCAATATTCGATTGTAAACAATAGTGTACTTTTTGATATTTACCTTTTACCATCTTCCTTGCCTGTTCGTTTTCCTTCATTTTTCACATCTTTTTCACAGGAAAGAATGAGTATGACCTTCTGGTAATTGGTGGAGGGTCTGGAGGCCTTGCTTGTGCAAAAGAAGGTTTGTATGTGTAAATAACAAAGAGTTTAGTTTTAGCTTAAGTAGTATTTATGGAGACTAAGAGAAGTGTTAGTGATAAGGCTAAGCTTTTTAATAAACATATTATACTTCAGTTCCTGCACCTTAGTCATTAACTCAGCTCCATAGTTAATCTACAAATGAATTCACACCCTTGGGTGGGTTGATCTTATTTGGCTTTCCTATTAACCTTTAAAAAAGTATTTCTTTTGTCATGGGAAGGTGTGATAAGCTTTTATTTCACTGTTATTGTAAAATACTCTGAGTGCCTCCATAGACGCTGTATTTTTTAACTATACTGTTTCTTATTTATGTGTTAAAACAACAGTCCCTTCAGACTGTTTCCAGGAGCTGTTTGACTGCTGTAGAGAACCTTGCCCCTTTGTTACTCAATGTAACGCGCTCAAGAAGGTTCACAGGTTCCTTAAACATCTCATTTGGGGTCAGATTGCATTTTGGGGGTTGGTGAAAGCTGGAGGCTCTAGTCTAGGTTATTTTAAATGCCTTCTGGAGAATCTGCTGAATACATAAGCAACCTGGATTCCTAATCTGGCATCTTGAGTTAGACAGTAAAACCCACCAGCTGTCATCTCCTATACTCTTTATGCCTGTGCTACTAAAAATATTTAGGTTTGTATGTTTTTCCCTCTGCTAAATACCTTGTCTTGTTTTTTGTTTAAAGCTGCTCAATTTGGAAGGAAAGTGGCTGTTTTGGATTATGTGGAACCTTCTCCACAAGGTATGGAAGAGAAATACTAGGAGAATATTTGGAAGTGTGTATAAGATGATTTCCTAGGTGAGCACATTAGTCCAGGCAGCAAAGTGGCCAAACCCAGCCTATTTTGTTTGCTTTTAGTAAAAGTCCTTAAGCATAGCTTGTTGTACTGCTCATTCCTTTCAGTGATGTCCCAGCTCTGCCTGCATCCCCTGCACATAAAGGTTGTTAGCAGTGTTTGATATTACCACTTGGAGTAGACTTCGGACTTAAATATGTGAGAATATTCTGTCAAAGTGTCATTTATGATTTCTAAAAATTTAAATTTTGTCATGTTGAGGCTGTTCATGTACAATATGTAAAATAAGATCTGCAAATGCAGATAAGCAAATGTGTAGTAACTGGATCTTCAGAGCTCTGAAAAACATCTTGAGATGCTTTGAATTTTAGAAGAAAAATACATAGAGGTGTGTTTTATCAAAACAAATGAACATAAACAGAGTTAGAAACTGATCTGTAGGAGACAGTGAACTGTGTGTTGTTTCAGAACTTTTTAACTAATTGCATGAACAACCTAATTGTCTAAGTAACCCAACTACATTAAGTTACACTAACCTGATGCATTTATTTTTCCTTTCTTTCTTTTTTTTTATTTCCAAGGAGCCAAATGGGGACTTGGTGGAACTTGTGTGAATGTTGGCTGTATTCCTAAAAAGCTTATGCATCAAGCAGCCCTTTTAGGGAGTGCCCTTAAAGATGCCCAACACTATGGCTGGAATATAACCCAACCTGTTCATCATACCTGGTAAAGACTATTGCCCATATCCACTCCTATGTGCTGCAAATGCATAACAACTTTTCCCAGTTGATGTTTATTTAGGGACAGTTAGGGAAATTAATTTTGCATGAAGCTTTTTAGACTGCTTCTTGTTTAAAACACAGATTTCTATTTACTGGTTTATCAGGGCAGATATGTTGATTTGGATTTGATAATTTACTTTTGTAACAAAAAGCACTGTGGAGCATTTTTAGTATCTAGCAACTGCCTGAATCTTTGAGTAACATAATCTGAATTTGTAACACTATGACTTCATGTTCAGTTTCTTGTTTTGTGATAGGTCTGTGATGGCACAAGCTGTTCAGAATTATGTGAAATCCTTGAACTGGGGACACAGAGTGCAACTACAAGACAAGTAAATAAAACTTTACAGTTTGTCTTTCTTTTCACAGTCAAGGAGCTGCTCTTCTCTTTGTAGGTTTACTGAATTGCCTTTGGAGTTTCTTATTAGAGCTAGTATTTTTTTCTGGGGAATAGTAGTTGGAAGTGACCATGAAGCTTTCTAACAGTTTAGTGATCACAGAATGCTCTCTTGAATCTGAAGAGGTTTTGCATTAATAAGCAGTCAGGACTTCTTCGAGGTAATTTCAAGCTTGTCCGCCAAAATTTATATGTCGTACAAGCCCACAGATAACACTATACCAGAACAGCTGGGGTTCTTGCTTTCAGTGCAGAAAGATTTTCAGTAAAAAGAGAAATTATTAATTTAATAATATATTAATTTGACAGGTTCTAGTCTTGTGACTCCTGCTGAGTCACTACTGTATGTTCTCAAATGTGCATTATATTAGTAATGTTATAGATAGCAATGCTATGGATTGTGGAAAATGTATCATTTGAAGAGGTCAGTAACCTGATCCCAAAGCATGTTATGAGGTTAGGTACTCTGCTGTGTAGACGAGTTAACTGTTGTACAAGAATTAAGTGACAAATTATGGGACAAAGCTGCAAAAGAATCCTATGAAATAAGATGTTTGCTTCCTTTTACTTTTCTTACCTGTTTGCTGTCCTTAGCACTTCAGATATGGAAAAAATAGCTGATTGCATTTCGGTTATATTCATTGTTAAGTGTGTGTTTATGTTGCTGTTTTCTTCTAAACAGGAAGGTGAAATATTTCAACATGAAAGGAAGTTTTTCTGATCCACATACAATCCGTGGTTTAACAAAAGCAGGTAAAGAGGTGAGCTGCTGTGCTGTGAACGTGTATCATTCACTTCAAATAGTTCAGGTCTTCATGTGTCGGTTTTCAGGCCAATGGGGAGCTAGACTGTACTTCTGCAGGTTGTTTTAGGTATTGAATACTATTTTGGTGAGGAAGATGTGTATTTTCCACCAAGAGAAGATGCTCATGCACTTGACTGTTGCCTACTGAGTCCCTAGCCTCTAACCTGTCAGATGCCATTAGTTTTTCACTGCAGATGGAAATACTGAGACAAAAGATTATTTTTTGGTCAGAGTCATACTGCTTTGATAGATGCTTACAGAGATGTGAATAGGAGCATCATCATCTAATGGCTCTGAGCATTAGATCAGCCTGAGATGTTTTCTCCCTTCAGCTGAATTACAAGGTTTCTAATACAAAACTGTATGTGGGAAGCAATTATATCCAATGCCCAGCTTCAAGCAACTGGGTCACATAACAGAATGGTGGCCATTTCTGCATATCTAACAAGAGACTGAATATGCATTTTAACACCTTTTTGAGGGAAATTGTGTAATGTTACTGGTTAATACTGGCTTGAGAGAGCAGAAGGTTTTTGGGGTAGATGGCCTAGCATTTTCTAAAACCATGCCACTTTTGAAGTAGCTTAACTCCAGGCCCTAGAGGCAGAATTCACTTGGTGTAATCTGTGTGTTTTGTCCTGAGCAAAAATGATTTTAAAAAGCTGCCATTTGTGCACAACTGTTGCTTCCAAGTAGTCATCAGAATCTTACCCAGTGTAGGAGCAATTGTAAGCTGATGTTAAAACAAAAACTGATACAGAATGTCCAGGGAAGCAGCTGCATGTGTTAGTTTATTTTTTCTCTATCCTTTTTTAGTTCATTGCTTGATTATTATGTTATATAAATAGCATGTGGTAGTACCAGCTTTTCATTTATCACTCTTCTGTACATACGTAAAATATAAAGACAGATTAAATTATTTCAAATGCTTGATTTTTATTTTGTATGTTTGTTCATAGACTATTGTTACTGCAGAAAATATTGTCATTGCTACTGGAGGAAGACCAAAGTATCCTACACAAGTAAGTTACACTTGCCATGTAACAACTCCAATGGCTTTACTGGTTTTGTTGCAGATGATAATGAATAGTTGGAGGATAAAAACTGTAAATATAAGTAAGACATGAGAGATTTTTGAACTTGTGTGAAAAATTGTCTTTTATATAAAGCACAGGCTTTTCAGAAAAATATTTCCATAGAAAACAATTTCCAACAGTTTAAATATATTAATCTTGCTTAGAGCTGCAGGATAATTCAGGTTGGAAGGGATCTCTAGAGGTCATCTATTTCAGCCTCCTGCTCCAGGAGGTTGAGGTCAGCTATTGAGTGATCTGTGAGGTCAAATCGTGTTGCTTAGGGCTTTTTGCAGTCAGGCTTTGAAAATTTCCAAAGATAAAGACTGGATATCTGGGCATCCCCAGATGTATTCCCCTTGGCCTACTGGCTCTACTTCATCTAATCAATCCAAGTTGCTGTTGTCTTTATTTGCTGCCAGGACTTGTATCGTTGATTCAAAATCTTACCTGTGTGATCACAGATCTCGGGTGCACTGGAGTGTGGAATCACAAGTGATGATCTGTTCTGGTTAAAAGAATCTCCTGGAAAAACGTAAGTTATCTTACCATGGCTTTTACAGATGCTGGTATTTGTACTCTTTCTTCATGGCAAGGTGAAAAATGTTCAAAATTGCCTTTTATGCACCAGTTTTTCTGTCCTTTTGTTTTCCTTCTGAGAATTTGTCTTGCTATGCATCAACATGACACTACCAAACTTCACTAGTAACTAATAATTGGCCACCGCCCCCACCCTGGAAATTCACTTCTAAAATCAAATTAAATACAAGCTTTTACCAGCTTGGGTTAAGGCAACTTGTTTGCTGTAGCAATTATGCCTGGAAGTCACAAGAGGGCAGCATAAACTTAGACGAAGGCTGTACTGTGCTTGTTCTTTGATACAGGTCTGTATGAAATCGCTCTTCAATTAGGAAAGAAACTCCAGCACTCTTAAGTGGTGCCAGTTCTGATAACAAAAGAAAATACAATGAGACAATTGGGTTACTTTTGCCTTGGGAGCTACTTTTGAACTGAAATACTGAAAAATTGTCTTTAATGGAAATACTAAAATGCCATAGTCTTTGCTTCTCACAGCACACAGTGCAGTAAGATTCTGAGTTAACTTTGCACTACAGGGCAATTTCCTGATGCAAACAACTGTGATAGGAAATATACATTTGCTAGCATGGGAGTCAGATAATACTTGTTTTTCTCTTTTCTCTATTGAGCAATTCTAGAAAAAACAAAATATATATAAGAAAAAGAACTGAAACTATAATACTGGTGTTTTGAATGAAAACAGAGCTACCCTTCATGGCTGTGACTTTCTAATATAAAAAATGCACTGTGTTAAGCTGAACATCAAATAGATAAACAAGGTTCCTTGGTACAGTTTGAAAAGGAAAGTAATTTTGCTGTTGTTTGTAGTGTATCAGTCACCTCTTGAATTTTGAGAGTGTGATTTATGTGAGGAATTTAAAAAAACCCACACCAAAACACAAAGCACCAAAACCCCCCACAAAAACTAAACATAAGATTTATCCCTGTAAGATGTTTCTGTGAAAATGTGGCTTTTGTCCAGTTACTGCTAATGCAAGTTGTAACAGTGTAATGTGGGAGTCGAGTGTTTATATGTTGCATTCCTGAGATTTAGTCAAAATAAGCCTGCAGGGGCTACAGTAGCATTTCTGTGCTTTATCAGACTGTGTCCTAGCAAATGAAGGAGGGAGTTGTTGAAGGTTTGTTTCTGTCGGGTTTGTTTCTATTATAAATATTCCCAAGGTTCAGTTTAACACCTTTTGTTTTTAGTCTGAGATGTGTTGTACTTACTCTTTCTTTTCTTCCTTTCCAAATGTACATATCTCAGCTACAAATTACATGCCTGGGGGTTATAGAACTGTCAGTCCTGCCGTTATTCATATTAAAAAGAAAGCAAGCCGTTAACCAACTTAAAAGTCCCTTAGATATACTAATAGTGTGAAGAAATTCTCGCTACTGAGATGAAGGCTTTTGGCAGAGTGAATTAGAAAAGATGCCTTGAAATATATTCAGAATGAATGAGAGATTGAGCAGGTGTGAAGGAGGTTAGGTTCTGCTTGCTTAACTTTTCTGTTAGACACTGACAATGCCCAGGAACCCTCCACTCTGTAGAAGAAATTGTGAATAATGTGGGGCTGATATTATGAATAAGTGCCAGCTGGCATCCAGTTTTCATCTAATGAGAAAGAAGAGTACACATATACCCATGTTACAGATATTCTCCTTCTACTTTCTATTAATCTCCAATAGATAGTTCTTTATGGGCAGCATGTGGCTTTTTGCAGAACTTCACAGGAGGTACATACTTAAAGAGAGGGTGATCAACCATTCGCGGATGGATGAGATGCCCTAATGCTGGTGGAAAAATTTATTTCCTACTATGTTAAATTGTTTGCCAAATGTAAAACCCAGACTAGCAGATTTTAATCTCTTTAGTTCAACTTGTTCTCTGTACACCTTCAGAAATTGTGTGGTTTTATTATAGGACAGATAGATGTTATTTAGGGTCTTTTGTGAGAAAACGTGTTATTCTGACTCTGCAATCCCTGGGGCTTATGAAGCAGCAGCCCCTATGTCTGCACTGCACTTCTCAGAAGTTTAAAAGCACCTCTGTTATAAGTAGGAAATGGTGGTGCAGGTTCGTTTAGGATAGGGTATAGGCCACAAGCCAGTGTTTCATGTACTATTTTTGCTCTGCTGTCAGCACAGTATAGACTGTGTATAAAGAGATTTGTAAGTATTTGACTTGTTTCTCTCTTGCACTATTGTGAAGGAATAACTTTCCTAGGGGTGTGTGGCTAGTCAGTGGCAGGGCCAAAACAAAAAGCCAAATTTGCTGTCTATAAAGCTCCACCATGCCTCTAACGTTTGGTTTCAGTTGCCATACATGTTCACATATAAAATATTTTAATTTTCAAAAGTTCTTGATGTTCTTCTATGAAATATATTTCTGTCTTTGTGAGCATGTATACCAGTAGTTTTTCTGATAACAGGGTGGGGGGAGGATCATTGCTTTGTAAATTTGAGGTAAAACTGGTGAATGATATCTCATTATAAAGGGACTGCAGTGAATGAACCACTTTGTGTTAGCCTCCAGTTTGTGTGTGGTTTTCCATGGATTTAAGGGTTTATGTTTATTTTGTGAAGCACCACACTAGTGTATGCTACTTCAGCCGTGAATCAAGCAAAACACAGAATACAAAACAGCGTGGAATGTGTAGGCCACGGGATGATACTTCACATTTGTTCCTCCTTGTGATTTTGAGTTTGTATTTTGATATTTCAATAAATTTCAAAATTCAGGTAAATGTCTAAAATTTCTAGCTTTCCAAGACACAGTTAGCAAACTACTTCTTCCACACCCCAAAATCCAAAGTTCTTTTTTTAACTTTTGAGTATGGCTTTTAGAGAGACCTACTTTAAAAAAAATGTCCAAAATAAATGGAAAAAATGTGTCAAATATTCAGGTGGATTCTGCGTCTTGTGGGGGTTTTAGTTGCTGTTTTTTGATGAAAAGTTCTTAATAAAGCATGGGGATGAAAGGTCTTTATAAAACATGCATTTCCATAGATGAAAATCATAGTCAGAAAGAGCCTAACATTCCCCACTGTTCTCATAGTAACTAGAAATTTTGATTCCTAATGATGCTTTTTTTCCTAATTCAAAAACTTAACAAAAGACTTTGTTGTAAGTGGAAATATGTGGAATGCATCTGTAAGCTGTGAGATTTTAATAAGTCTGCATAACACATGAAGAGCAAAGGAATGTGAGTACAGCTTGTCTGGCAGCTGAGTGTCAGTTTTCTTAAAAATAATTAAAAATATATATTTAATAAATACGATACCTCCAGAAATTTTGAGATACAATGAAGTCTCACAAGATTGCTGCGCATCTGTATGTTTATATGTTGCCCACTGTCTCAGAGGCAGCGGTGCTGAGATGCTGTAAAGATTGAGGTATCAGCAGCAATAGGCACTGTGGGAAAAACCTGTCAGTGTCCACTCCAGATGTTTCCAACAGAGATATTTCATAGAAAGCAATTGAGATATTTGTAATGTCTCTTAACGTTGCTGGTTTCTCTTGAGTTGTTCATGGCTTTTTTCACTTTATCTTTCAGAGTATGTATTTAAATATCTTTTTACAATATAAACCCAATTCTTTATGTCTTACAAACCTGCTCTTTTTTTTTTTATTCTGTTAGTAAAATAAGCCCACATGCTGGTAATACCTCTGTCTGTGGAAGTGAACAAGCCCTGCTCTTTCTTTTCTTTCTGACATCACCGCCAGATCCACCCCTCAAACCTGTAGTTTTGTAGCTATGCATACTTCAGAAAATTATTTTTGGTTGTGCAGAGATATGCACAAGCTCATTTCACTGCTTTATTCTTTTTTTCTTTTTATATAACAGGTTGGTTGTTGGAGCCAGCTGTATCCTTTGAAAAAGCCGTGATGGTTTATGATTATAAGCAGCGTAGCTGTCTTTCCTGTGAAAGCTCAGGTTTCAGAATTCCTTTGCTCACCCCAAGTAGATGAGTTGGTAACAGAATAGTAATAGTTTTCTATGCAGTAACATCACGGGAATTAAGGTCAGCTGAGGATAAATTCTCAGGATCTTAAAACCCATGTGGTCTATGAGGAAAATATTCAAAGGCTTTGGAGTTTTATTCTATGCAACAAAAGCAAGCTGAAATTGTCTGAGAGAGGATAACTTGCAATGCCTAGGTAAAAAGCCCACTTAGTATACTACCCTTTTATATTGCATTGATATGAAATTATTGTTTCTATTTCCTTAACTGGTGTTTCACTAGATGTTTCACTTGAGTGTGCTGGATTTTTAACGGGCATTGGATTGGACGCTACAGTCATGATGCGAAGTATCCCACTTCGTGGATTTGATCAGGTGAGTAAGGAGTATCTTACATCTCCTTAATAAAGCAAATATATTAAAAAGTGTATTTGATTTTTTTTTCCTAAAGAAAATGTGTCTCCAAACATGTCCTAGTGTGTGCTTTCTGAAGAGAAACTGTCTATATATTAGCTCATATTCTTCTGTACTCGTCTGCCTAATTGAAAGCAAGACTGAAAAGGTTGGGAAGAAAGGGAGAGGGATTTATGCCACTACTAAAAAACATTGGACGGTCTCTTTAAAATAATTTTAAATTTCTAAGAGTTACAGATATTTAACACGTAGTTTAACGTGGAGTTCATTGTTATGAATATAAATAAATCACTAAGCTGAAAGTTTGTAATGACATAGGAATTGAAAATCTTGACCACTTTCAAAGCAGTGGCAATTATAACAGGTAAAACAAGTATATAGTGATTTCATATCAACCCTAAGCTGGAGAAAATTAAAAGCAGAAACTTTCAGGCAGGAAAATTAAAAAAGAAAAAAGTGTTTCACAATTAGGAAAGACTTTAAGGAATTTTATTTAAAAGTATAAATGGTCATGGTTGTGCTGACAAAACAGAAAACAGTTTTGGCCAGAAATCCATTCCTGTATAAAGAGAATAAAAGCAATTATAAATAACAACAAGAAAAGGCAACAACAAGAAAAGGCAACAACAGGAAAGGTTTTGTATAGGATTTGTGTCAAAAGCATAACTGCTTAAAGAAGGAATAGAAAGTAATATAGCAGGTTTACTGGGTCCAGTAAAGGTGTTACTTGGATGTGAGATTGTAGCCCCTGTTCACAGGTTAGAGGATGTCTTTGATGGTAACTGTGAATCTTCTGTCCCTGCAAGATTTGATGTTAACACTACTTTGACAGAGAAGTTTCTGTAGGGTTCTTAAAATGAAGAGAGTTTTGGGGTTTCACTCACATATACAGTGAACTTTTTCTTTGAAGTTTACAATTTTTATCTCAGACAAATAACTTTGGCAGATGGCAGCCTCAAGAATGAAGACTGCGTCCTGTTAATCACTTGGAAATAGTGTTTTCTGAATGGAAATGAATGTGTGTTAACTTAATTATTCCTGGTATTATAAATTAGGACTTTTTGTAATGCTTAATTGCAATAGTGCAGAACATTTACAGGCTGAAGTTGTTGAAAGTGTGATAGAACCATGGCCTTGTTTTTAAGAACTTCTTTGCACACAGACTGTGTAGGAAAATCATTTTCTTGTGTAGCAGCACAGTTTTTGAGGAGGGTATGTTGCTGTTAGAAGCAGCAGTGACAACTGCCACTGCAGGGAGGTAGTGACAGCTTCTGGTTGCATGTCAGCCACTCCCACTTTGAAGTGGCTTCCTTAAAACTAATGGTAAGTGTACCAGAGTTTGCAAAACATTGTGTAAGAATGTGTGTTGGGATTTGCACTCATCATTGAGGAAATCTACACCTGTAACAGCATGAGATCTGAGCAGGCAGGGAATGGTGTTAAATGTGTGTGTGTGGCACTTCATAAAACACAGAAGGGCTGTCTCTGAGAACTCTATCCTTTGTAGGCAGGGAGAGCACAATGAACATTTCAGGGTTAGAAAGCATTAATAGAGATAAAACAACTGTGTTCAGTCTGTAGTCACATTGAGTCTGATGGAAACTGGATAGTGAGCTGTAATGTTTCTGAGGGGATAGAATCCTGCTGTTGTCTTCATATTAGTTAATATCAGCTTCGAAAATAAAGTTTAGTAAGCTGAGAGCTTGCATGTAGCTGTTCTGTGAGAGTGGTTTTGTGATAATATCCTTTAAGTAATAAACACATCCTTTGACAAAGTGCAACCTGAATTACTGCAGTCAAGAGCAATGATATCTTTGGATAAACCTGTCAGTGCACTACTTCAGTACTTGACTGTGGTGTGGCATCATTTCAAACAGGCTCTTAGGACAAAAGTATTATTTCCTTTTTGTAGTAGAACTTTCCAGGAAACCTTAGTGATTCATAGTCATTGCAGAGAAATGACAGGTGTCATGGCAAAGGGAAATATTTTTCTTCTGTAGCTTTATGAAACTATTTAATTCTTACTGAGCTGCCAGAAAATGGTAATTATGGTAACGTTAAACTGAATATGCTCTAGATGCCTTTTTGTATAAGCAACAAATTAATTAAAAGCAACTGTTTTATTCATGTATTATCTTTTTTGAAATCAATTTGAATATTCAGATGTAGGTGCCTCTTGAAATTGAGTTGCAGGTCATAGGGTAAATTATTGTGTTGGCAACGCATAGTAACTAAGTGACAAAGAATGTTGAAATGCAGTGTATTTACTGTGTTTTCATGAAGACAGCTGAAGGAATGTTTTACATTAAAAAGATTGTGTATCTAAGAATAATTTTCTTTTTTCCCCCATCAACAGCAAATGGCATCTTTAGTAACTGAGCACATGGAATGTTATGGCACAAAATTTTTAAAGAGATGTTTCCCAACCAAAGTTGAAAAATTGGAGAGTAACAGATTGCAGGTGACCTGGAAAAATACTGACCTGGGCACAGAAGAAACCGATTGCTTTGACACAGTGATGTGGGCAGTAGGTAAACTTGATTATCTTAACATTTATTTGCAATGCTTTCCATTCTGAAAATTACGTCCCCTCATCGTTGTATGGAGCCTCCCGTTTTCTGTATGTATTAAATATTTAGTGACATAAACATTGATAGTTTTTTAATTTTTTTCTTGCATGCCTGACTTGTTCACTTACAGTCTAAAAACACATGAAAATTACAGTGAATGGAAGAAATCTGTGGTAACTACTTTTGTATGAGCTGCAATAAATGGCAGACCGTTTAGCCTTCCCCACATTTACTAGAGGGTGAGGGCTTGAATTCCAGCAGCCTCTGTGGTCCAGATAGTGTTCTCTAAGTCCATACTCTTGATTTTTTCATGAAGCTATTTGCTGTAATTTCCTGTTTATCCTTCAAGATCGAGGCTTCCATTTCTTCTAGGATTTTTTCTAAACTGTGCTGCTTATATTTATTACTGCAGCCATCATCTAATTCAGAGAAAGAGAAGTAATTGTCCCTAAAAATCTGAGTTAATTGCAGGAAACCTTGGGACTTTAGGGCTTTTTGAAATCTGGTTAGGAACTTTCACATATCAGACCCCTCAGAACTGACGTATGATGCCTAAGATAATCAGTTTTGAAGAATTTTTGTGACAAATGGCTATGAGCGTAGTCATCAGAAATGGGAGTTAAATCAGTTTTTTGCCTCCTTTGAGTCAAATGCTACTTGTTGTGAGGATTGACATAGTAAATGATGTATGGTAGAAGGCTTCAGCCCACAGGAACAAAAATACTCTCTGTATTGCCTCTCTAAACTACTTGTTTGTTGCTGTTACGAGTTGGCCTTCAGTTCCTATAATGGTTCAGATGGACAGCAAGCCCGCCAGAATAGGAGACCTTTTGTCTTCTGTGCTTATAAATCTTTGGGAATATCTGGAATTCTAGGTAAATAAAGGATGGCTACAGGTAGTAGTGATATTCGGCAAGCAGATGATATGTTGTGGACAAAGTAAATAGGCTTAAACTTACTGCCCAAGAAATCTGTTCTGATGCAGAACAATCAGTTCTACTAGCAGCTTTAGTAATTCCTTTAACTGCTTCATTTTTATGCTGTTCTTTTTATCTGACACTACTGGTTTAGAGTAGTGGCAATAACAGATAAAGTTAAATTCTTATGCTTGTAGAATAGATCCATTACAGGAAACAGGAACAGATCATTTACAGCTTTTTTATTTTGCCCAGTGGGCTAAATCTGTTGTCCCCTTCCCCTAGTTAAGTCAGCTTTATATCTTCCTAATACCCCAAACAGAAAGCAGGTTGTGTATTGTGACAAACATTTGCTTACTGTGATTACTATTCTCTTAGAAATGCAATGGGCTTCTATAAATTGTGGAAAAAGCCTATAATAATGGCTTATGCTCACCAGAACCTGTCAAAGACACTAGTGCTTACCAAGAGCAAAAAAGATCATGCTATGTAGAGATGTGACAGCCCTGAAAACTGTAGAATAATATTCATGAGGTGAGATGAAAATGGTTCCAAGAAGTGGGTTTCTAAATGCCATATTTAATTTTTCTCAAGCTTTCTGGCAAAGTACACTGAGATGGAGTCACACCTGTGAAATGTCAAGTCAATTTGTTTGCTTTTGTCAAAGATGGAAAAAAGAGCTGTTAAATTGAAATAGTAAGAATATAATCTTGGTTTAGTGTTAATTATAATGAAATAAGGGTGCATGATATACTATTGCAACTCAATTGTAATGTGACTCCACTCACTATTTTGATAGGGAGCAGTACATATATAGTAATTTTTGTCACAGATTTGAATTACAATGGATTTAGAAGCTGCAAAATTAATAGTTTGAGGGTTTGGGGGTTTTGTGTTGATTTCTTTTTTCCAGTGTTCAAATTGGCACTCTACTTTTAAGGATTAAACACTTTAACAGTTAAAGCTGGTTAATTGATGTGCAGTCGATATGATTCATTGTTTTGCTCTGTATCAACACACCCACACCAGGTGTCTCAGATAATAGGCTGGGAAACTTGGTAGTGTTGAGGATTTCCTGTCTGCAGATGTGCCAGTTACAATACTGATTGAAGAGAGTCAGCTTGGAGAGTTAGTTAAAAGCAGCTGCTATTGTTAACTAATTGTAGCCTGAATTATAGTAGATGTTTCCTTAACGTTTGTAAAGCACATCACGGAATTTTAGTGGGATTTTATGAATAATGGTAAAAATATTTACTGACAGTGGCATATAGTTTGAGTTTCATGAGCTACAGTATTATCTCCTAATGTAGGCCCTTGGAAAAATAATTATATTGTGTTTCTATGAAGAGTCTTTTGTTTCTGTTCTGGAATGTGTGATTTTCTGCTTGCATGAATAAGCCAATAAAAGCAGGCACAGTGCTCTCTTTGCTTTTCCAGTAGCTTCTTTGAACCAGTCAAAATATTTGAGGGGAAAAAAAAAAATTTAAAAAATCTCATTTTGATACCTTTTAATGTGATGATGGCTTGACTTCGCGAACGAAGATTTTGGACCTTTTAACGTAGTTTAAAGGTTTCAATCCAAAGCTTTTATAGGTGACTCTTACATGCCTGTTACCTTGCTGAGTGACTATACTGTTATATTCCAAATCAGTGAAACAGCTCTTTCTTGACCTATATTTGATTCTGCCTGTTTAGTCCTGTAATATCCTTCTGTCTCTTACTACTGCTCTCTTCTGCTTTTGTGAGAATTCTCTTCAAATGATAAGTTTTTGAGGTTTTTCTTTTCATTCAGTATGGAACCAATAAACTTTTAATATTACATAGTATTGCCCCTGCCCTTAAGGACCCATTTATATGTTAGGTGCCTGATATACACGAGCTGCAAAGCAGTGGTAAGAGTGTGCATGTACAGACTGGACAGGGTCTTCATCCAAAGAAAAGGGTAGAGATTGATGCTTTTATAAGCAGATGCAACTGCTGTGTTGCAAAGGACAAAGTTTCAAAAGACCAAAGTTTGTAGAATGGGTTTGTTTCAGCTATTGGAGGACTGAAACCTGTGAATCAAATGCTGCAGTTGCAACACAGCTAATATATAAAAGGAATTGGTGAGTAGTATTTCCATTTGAATTTCTAATAGGTGGCAAAAGATCACTGCTGTAACCAGAATTTGATTATTCACAAAGTCCATAGAAAAGATGCTAATGAGGTCTTACTGTGCAGAGGAGCAGCGCTGAGTTTATGATTAAAATAAGTAGGTGTTCACAAAATATCCTAGAATTAGTTTGACAGAGAAAGTGAAGTAGTATGCTAGCAAAACACAGTAGTAGTGTAATGTGCTACTACAACAGAAAGAGCAATGACCAGCAGCAGATTTTAAGTTTAGCTTTACAAAAAGAGATTTTCCCTGATGAAAGCAGCAGAACAACCATTTTCAAGTTCCGTTACACTCATAAGCTTAGAGGAACACCACTGTGTCTTTGAAATAATATCATCTTTGCCATAAAAAGGAATTATAACTTTAGCTGAATGGGTATCAGGTGTTGCACATTATGGGCTATAACGCGTGTTGTCCTTCGTGTCAGACTGGCTGCTTGGCAGATTTATTTTCTAGTGCAGTAAAATAAGATAATCACTGTTCAGTATCAAGAAAGGCTTAAGTACATAACTTTTTTTTAATAGCACTTTTCTTCAAGTCTTGCAACCAAATCAGTTTGGATTAACTAAGAAAACAGAAATTTTGTTTTTCTTTGAAAAGTCCCATATAGTAAAATATTGCTGTGATCTGTGAGCTATCTGTGAGCTTATCTCTGCCAACCCCTATAGAAAAGGGGATGGGCCTTAGATTTGTCATTGCAAACAAAGGTCTTTAACCTTTGAACCATTCAGTGAAAAATAATGCACCTTGGTTGATCTCAGACAACTGTTAATGCTAATGTGATGTGGTTTGCTGAAGCTCTGGGTCTTTGTTCTGAACTTCCCATGTCTCTTTCTCATTACTTTTAATTCATTACTGTCTTGGCAAGGTGTGTTTTCTGTAGTCCTAATGAAAACTGTCATTCCCATTACATCAGCCGGTGCTTTTAGGTTGTTTCCCAATATCTAGTTTTAATGACATTCAGTCAGACTTTATTCAACAGGGCTATTTTTAATGTTCTAGTAATTTGTTTGCATTGAAAGAGGACTGGATGGTACTTCTTTTGTTGAACATACCCATAAAATTTTGAGTGTAACTCTTATGCTACTTACTTTACTAGCTTGTAACTATAAAAATCACTTCTTCCTGCTAGGAAAAGTTTAGATGCTTGGCTGTGCCTCTAATCTGTGTGTGAGAGAATGTTCTGTATTCAAAGCTATTTTCAGAGTTGATAGGTGATGGCTAGCCTTTTATCTAAATGGTGGTATACATAAATAAAAATAATGGTGAAAAATATTCCAAAGTAATTTCATGAAACCAGTATAGTTACTATGATACTTTCTACAGAATGCAGGTTCTGTTCACACATAAACGTCCAGGAGATTGATGCCAGTGGGAATGGTTATTGGGTACTATTTTGAGACTACAGAGCCATCATTAAGGCTATACAAAACCTCTGGTTAAAGCAAGCTTAGTGTGGGAATACTAATGTGAAGGTAAACTGTAGCTTTCTTCTCAGAAAATGCTTCCAGGCCACTTTACCTTGTACAGGACCTTCAGAACAAAACAAATAGAATTGTTAGAAGCCGGTGGCATGCGACAAGATGTTCATTTGGTTGCATGTCATTTGAAGTTGCTTTTTTTGTTGTTGTTTGGGTAGGACCAAGGTGGCACATCTCCACATGCAAGTAACTTCAGATGTACAGTGGATGGTGATGGCTACATGTTTACTGAGTCCACCATGGGTGCCACAAGCTTTCTGCTGAGATGATGCCTCTGTGTAATAAATTTTACTAGTCAATGCTAGAAGAGATAGTACAGCTTAGCAAACTTGGCAAAGAACCAGTTACTGTCGTAGCACTGACTAAGGGTCAGGTTTTTTTCACAGTGAAGGTTTATCAGCAATGAATGAAATATTCAAAAACATCCTTGTAAAATTGGTGCATGCTGTTATCAATGTGGTAAGGGCTCTGAACTTCTTTTTTGCCTTAGTTAATCTTACTGTAGTCAGTATTTTCTTGTAATCTGGACATTAGTTACATGGAATGGGTCTGTATTAGGCATTATCATTTGGCTATGTTTTAATGAACGATTTGTGGGTTTTAAGGGGAGGGGCTTAAAGGTGAAAAGGGTAGTGGACTTGAAACTGATTTGGCGAGTGTGTCATGCACCTACAAGAAGATGGGATCACGGGTGAGATTTTGATTCAGGTCAAACTGAGGTCAGATTGGGCAAAATTATGAAGTTATGTGTCAAAATGCCAGTGTATAGGTAAGAAGTGGAGAAGACTATTGGGCTTAAGTTTTATTCCAGAAGAACAATCCTGTCACCCTGCAGTGGCTGCTCACAGTGGCCACCTGCAGTATCGTGCCTGATAATAAAATGCTTGGTTGTCTCCAGTTTGGATTTTTGAAATGCTGGGGCACAAACAGACATTCCAGCTTCTGTAATTAAGAAGCTGCAGAAGACCCATTATACAATTCCACTGTCTGCTGCACCTTTATCACCCTGGGAAACCTTACTGTACACAAGAGTGTGCTATCACTCATCACTGCTGCTACTTACTTGACTATGCCTATTCCTTTGGTTTCTTCTCAGTTTAGCTGCTTCAGTCTCCTCTGTTGAAGGTTCTGCACCTGAAGGTTACATCAGCCTGATGCTGCCTGCACCTTAATCTGTGTGCAGGTGTGATTACCAACCAGAGCCCATCAGCAGATGATATGACAGAAAGGCCACATCACAGTATAACCAGCCTAGCATGTGTCAGAGATGGGTGCTTCAAGCAGTCCCTTGTCGCTCTTGGTAGCTAAACTGGCTGGCAGCCGCTTTCGGAGTGTTGTTAGATTTTACAAAACCAGATCAAAAATGTGTTTTTTCTTTTAAAGTGAAAAGTGAATGGAGGCAGGCCCTGAGTCTGTGTGGTTTTCACAGCTATGTGGTTATTGTATTTGTTTATTGAAGATGAGATTGTGATGTGGTATTAAAAGTGCAGGAGGCAGGTAACATTTTTAAGGGTCAGATTAGAATGGCACTTTTCTTCTAGATGTCTGACATAACATCTTGCTGTTTTGAATAAAAGCTAGATCTAGTCTTGTGTCTGATACAATAATACAGTCCTTGTTCTGTAGCAGTTTCAGGGCAGTGGACATCTTCAAATTAAAAGCTTGTGTGCTGGCTTTGGTGGGAGGGAGGCAGGAGGCCATCTCTGTGTTAGGTGCCTGGTATGATTTGGCATAGTTTTTGTACTGCCTTCTTGATTTTTCAAGTAAGCTGTAAAGTCATGCTTTCTTGAAGCTGTAAATGTAAAATATTGAGAAGTTATGGGTATAAAACAAATGTTCTTCTGACCCAATACTGCTGAGAAATCGTGGGAACTGATTCTATAATACAAGTAGAGTGAATGTTGGGAAATACCAGAATTTCCTGAAGTTGACATTAAAACTTACCAAGACACATTGGATAATCATGAACCTAAACTACTGAATTTGAGGTGAAGCAAGATCAGTAAGTGTAATTCTGGCTTATGGAGGTGAGCCAGCATGGGGCTGAAGGCCAATAAAGCTTCAGTTCAGTGTTTTAAAGTTTGGTTTTTGCTTTCAGAAATAATATTTAGGCAGTAAACTTGAGAGAGAAATTTCACTATAAGTAGCACCACATTTTTTGTAACTCCTAGCTATTAATACCAAGCTGTACATATGTTAAAATAGACTGGAATTGAAAGGTTAAGTGTTATCCTGCAGATTTGATAAACTCAGCTGTTGTTGTCACAGGTCTTTAAATGACTCTATTGACAGTTTTTGGTTTTTTCCTCTTTCAATGCCTGCCATTGCGTGCTAAGCTTTCTCTTGGCTCTGCCTGACAGGAAAAAGGGGAAACTAGAAAACCCCATTAGTTGTCCATTTGCAGAATATCCAGGCTTTACTCTCAATACACAAAGAAATACAACGGTAGGAAGTTGTTTCACATCCGAGCCAAGATAAGGTCCTGGAGGTTTATTATTTTTGTTGCCTGATAGCATCAGGACTGGGGAGCAGGGGGCAGAGAAGGAACAGCGGATCAACATCCCATGGGGACAACAGAAGGGAAGACAGACAGATAGCCAAGTGCCGACAGCTTCAGTCAGTACTCCCAGAGGAAGTGTTGGTTTCACCAGATGAAATTAATACACAGAAGTCTTTACAGAGGCATTCAGATGTGACATTGTTTGAGGGGCCTGGCTATATGGCAGATGTATAAAGCAGTGAATCATATGTTTACATATAATTAGGTCTGTATTGACAAGCCAGGTTTTCCTTTTGTTTAATAATTTCCTACATTAACATCAAAGAGCTTGTTTTTATAATGAAAACACATTTCCCTTTTAGTTTTGCTTTGCTATAGCTCTGTGTTAACATCAAACACAAAATCATGACTCACGCAAAGGAGACCTCTATATGTAGATGTAGATATATCCATGTTCATTTATAGCCTCTAAAAAATAGATGCAATGTTATAAAATGCCCTTCATTTGGATATATTCAGGTAATCTTTTCTATGCGATCCTGTGTGACCCCACAAATTTAGGGAGTACCAGATAATTTCACTGTGCTTATTAACTGTGCTTATTAACCTTCAAATACATTTGAAAAATTGGATGGGATTTAAGATTCCAATTTCTGGGTCAGGATTTGCTTTGTTAGATACTGTATAGAAAGCTCAGTGTATTGTTAAGACTTTGGTGGTCTAAGTGGTAACTCTATGCAGAAAACACACCAAAATATTTTTTTGAACATAATTTGAAGTCATTGGAAGAGGAAGCTGAAATAAAATCTAAGCTTGGTGTAATTTGCCTTGTTTGTTTTTAAATCCATCAAAGATAGTGTTTCTAAATTCTAGGAATAGTGTTTCTAAATTCTAGGAATAGTGTTTCTAAACTATGCAGAAACAGCTCAGACGCAGAGTTTGAGCTAAATAACGCAGCATTAAGGACTTGAGAGCAAAATTGGTAAACTTTTTCATCCAAGCTGAGGGAACTAAAAATGCTTTAAGAGAAGCGTATCAGGTAACGAAAAATAGGATTTCAGGAATGTTTAACATTGAACAGCAGTATTAATTTTTACCCACAAGTGAGCACAACGGGCTGTTTGTAAGTACTGAGTGCCACTCAGTTAATGTTTATGGGACATTTTCAGTGTAGAAGTCACTTAGTTATTATATGTATATTCATGCTACATTAGGAAACTGAATTTAGAACATGCATCAAATATTAAAGTATTAAAGCTTTGCATTTTTTGCAGTGGATGTTGTCCTGCACATTTTTAAAGGATAACTTTCACTGAAATAGTCTGAGCAAAGGCAATAGTAATAATGCTCCTTTCACAAAGAAATTAATATCCACACTTTCCACTCTTACAGCTTTTTCAGTATGAGATCAGTTTCATCATGTTTCTGCCTGGACTGTCAAATAGCATGAAATTCTAGGAAACCTGCGATAGAGGATCCCAGCTTTCTAGGTTAAGACTGCTGAAGTTTTCCAATAGTTTTTACCTCTTTTCTTTTTTTTCCTCTCTGAAGGCCGAGCCCCTGACGTTAAAACTCTCAATTTGGATGCAGTTGGAGTGAAAACTAATTCTGAAACTGGAAAGATCATTGTTGATGCAAATGAAGCTACTTCTGTTCCTCACATTTATGCAATTGGAGATATAACAGAGGTACTGAGTCTACATAAACTATTTTACAATAACAGGAAGCCAACTTTGTTCCTGACTAATAACTAGTCCCCAGACGTCGTCATGCTCTAGCATATATCTTCATGTTTTGCTCTTTTCATTTTGCAGAGCTGTAATATTTATGCCAGCCACCTGGGTCACTAATTTCCTTCACATGGATCTTGTGAAGTATTTCAGCATTAGGTATTATTACTGATGTTTATCAGGGAATGCATTATTGGTCAGAGGCTAAGAATAATGTCTTTATCGCTTCGATTATCTTTCTAATAATGTTTTTATCACTTCAGACATATGACTTCATAATGCCTATGACTGTTGAGTGAAAGCAGCTCTTACCTTCTGGAGCTGAATACACTTACTTGGAATGACCATGACAAATTCCTCTTCTAGTATTTTGGAGGCTAATTGATACTAGTCCCAAGACAGTATTTCTGCTGCCTGATGCAAAATGCTTCTGACTATAAAGTATCTTCCTCTAGAATAAGAAAAACTAATTGCTGCAAATACTAAATGCATTTTACTTCTGTTCATGATTTATGAATGATTATAACAAGTAAACGTGAGGTGTGGTGTTTTGGTTTGGGGTTTTTTGTTTATTTGTTTATTTGTTTTATCCAAACCTTTGATGGTTTGGATTTGGTTGGGTTTTTTTTCCTAAAGGAGGGTACATTATAACAAGAGCAAAATTATTTACTTATTATAGGTGCAAAACCAGAATTATGTGGCCTTAATCCAGTGCTACTGATAACCTACAGTTGTTTGTGACAACAGTGTCTTGTCCTGATCAAAGTGCACTTAAATACTTCTAAATCCCTCAATTTTCAGTTTACAGAAGAATTTACTGGAGTATCTACTGTAAACTGGGCATCTTCAAACGTAGTCTTCATAAATAATGTTTGTCTGGAGTCTGAACTGTACTGTTACAGGAGGGTGTTTTCATCAGCTGACTGCTGTTCCTGAAAAATCAGGGCAATATGTAGAATCTAGAAACTGGGCATTGCAAAATACAGAATTCTTTCACCTAGTTTTGAACTTAGTGGAATTAAGCACATGCCTTCCTATCAAGATTGTTTTTGGTATAGTGAAGGCATCTGTTTTGAAAGTCTGGTAAATCTAAATACTGTAGCGATATCCAGACACCATATATAGTATAATTTAGAGACCCTTTAAAGATTTCTCATTCTGCAGTGTTTAAAATCTTTTAAAGGTCTCTCACATTTACAAACCCTACAGGTGCTCTGAGTTTTTGAAGAGATGCAACAGGTTACATAATGTCTTGGGAATAGTGTTGCAGAGTTCTAACTGAACTCTGGAACTGCCATCTCATAAATCTGATGACCATTCCTGACCTCTTCCCCTCTGTGTAGACATGTGTTTCTTCCTGTCTGTCTCCATCTTCATGCGAATGACTTACCATTTCCTTTTAAACTGAATTAAAACTCTTTCCTGCTCAGCTATTTCTCTATTTTGTTTTTTTTACTCTCCACAGCTTCTCTGAACAGTCCAGTCACTCAGAGCTTTGGGATTATGTGCAGTTCCTCTCCTTTCTTTTCACTTCACATACAGATTCCCTCTGCTGTACTTGTCACTTCTTGCACTGGCCTATTTCCTGAAGTCCTCTTTCTGCTCACAGTGACCTCCTACACCTGCTTATCCCTGATACATGCCTTGGTTAGGCCTCCTGCTTTCCAAACTTTTCTTTTTAATTTCATCCAAGAAGCAGTTATTAGAGGCAATGCTGGCAGGGCCTTGGATGCTGATGCTTATTTTGCTGCCAATCTGCAGTGTTATTTTGGGCAAGTCATTTCCTTTTGGGTGCTTTTTGTTTTCTGCCCTTTGAGGATTTAGTTAAGTAAGAAATATAAAGTTGGAGGCAGGATGCTCTTCTCTTTCCTACTCTGGATCTGAAAAATCAGGTTTTCATTTATTTGTCATTTTCATTTTGTTGTTAAAATTTGGATTTCCTTTTCCTGCTTTTGTCCTTATTAGTGCAGATTTGAATTTGAGTTGTTTAATAGGCACTTCTAAATGTGAGTGTTAAAAACAGCAACATAGTTTTATACTGAGTCCAGTGAACTGGGGAAAAACTGCAGTTAAATCAGTGCTCTGGAGAAGTATGTTCTTAAGCTTTTATCTGCATATGGGCTTAATATCGGGAATTAAAGAAATCACAGTATAGTACTCATGCATTAGTAGAGTTTAAAGATAGGAGGAATTATTGCTGTTATCTGACTCCAGTACAGTGTAAGCCATGAATTCCACTTGCTAAGCAATAAAGTTTATTTTAATTCTTAAATTATTTATTTTTAGCAGAATTAATTTAGATAGTTCATTTCATTGGTATGGGGACCAGCAGTGAAAGAAAGTTCTGTACTGGTGCACATCTCAAAGAATATATACAATAGAATCAAGTGCATCCCGCTAACAACCACAAAGCTGTAGAGCTTGGTGTGTGATACTTTCTGGGTGTGAGACCTATCAAAAGAGATCAGGAAGGGGATTCTTGTTTCCTGTGTATGAGCTTCTTAATATTCTTAATATTGCTTATAAGATATTTTTTCTCCAGTGTTCCTGTTCAGGATTTCTCTTTGCTCTGCTCTCTCCCTGTTAGAGTCTCTTTGCTACCATGAAGTGCTATTGCTCATACCTTTGCAAGTACTTCTCAAGCCCTCCTCCTCCCTCCTTTACCATGTCACATGAATAGGCACCATACTGCTACCAAATAGCAAGAAGTACTTCTTTTGTTTTAATTGAGCGCCCTGGCTGGAAAGGCAGTGTGAGAGGAAAAAGGTGAATGCTCAGAATGAATGTTTTCATTTGCGAGTCATACCCAGCTGGTACAGATGGGAAACTATGTGTGCATGGGTGTCTTGTTGCACCCTTGTATGGCAAATGGAATCCTAATGTTATTCAAGCTGTTAATTTGGAGAAAAGGGGGGAAAAAAACCCATTACAGAGGTCAGTCACTTTGTGTCAAAAAAAGTTTTTCAAGCTTTGGTAAAATATTATTTTCAATTAGCAGGTGAAATTGCATTTAGACATTTTCATCTTCTGTGATCAGGATGAGGAAGATCAAGCTGGAATTTTAGTTCTAATTTTTTTTTCCAGTGCTGATATAAATGCTTTGTGTTAAAATTCTGTCTCCAGTAGTATTCTTGTTGAAAAGCATGGCACACACTATAGAGAAGTTCTCAGAAGGAGGTTTATCATATGGTCATGCCACTATACATCTGTCGTATTTCAAAGGGTGTTATAACAAAGATGTGTAGAGAAGGTGGAATGTACAGTATGTTGCTTTGAATAGAAATGAGACCAAAAAGAGTTGTGTTAGAACAAATACACATTACTTCAAAGCTTTTTAAACTCTCTTAGGAGCCATCTCGTTTAAACGTATAATACATTGGAGGGTTCTTAGGAACAATTCATATCCATAATAATCAGCAGAGTAGTTCTACACATGACTGCAAAGTGAATGTTCATTTCAAATATTTACCAAGGAAGGTCTTTAAGTCATTGTTTATGAGAAATTGGGCTTTATCTACATGGATGTTTTAGTAATTAGTTGGGTTTTATGGAATGTATGGCAGTGCTTTCACAATTTTATCTGTCGTTCCAATCTTCTATTCATTTCTGGAATGCCAAAACAACATCTGTATTTCCTGCTACAGAAATGATTGGCAGCCATGTTTCGGGCAAATGTGGATAAGAAAAAACAAATGGCAAATTTCATCTGGTAAATGACATTTACAGACTTGAAAGTCAGAATGTTGGATTTGAAAAAACATAACTTGATGGATCTTAGGGTGAAAAAAGGGATAGATTTGCAGTGTTGTGGTTTGTCGTGAGCTGTGGGGAAAAACAGGTTAGTCTTCATTAACAATTAGAATTGTAGTTTCTCTTATGGGGTTAGACATAATGTTTCAGTTTGGGTTTTTGCAAAGGAATTTTTAAATTAAGTGGTTATTAACACATATAAAAAAACATAAATGCATATTAATATGCATGGTACATGAAGTACATGGTAGCTAATACCATGTACAGAATCTATCTAGCAATTAAAGAAAAAGATAAGCTGGGAAAGAGGAATGGATTCCAGTAAGCACTAAAAACCTTCAGGATAATGAAGAAAAATGGTTGAAAATCTTGAATGTGTGTGCTGGGGGAATCCTTACTTTATTTTTTGCCAGAGACTATTTTTGAGGGCTTATTGGATTACAACTTCCAAATGGGGCTTTGCAGGAGTGTAACAAGCTTTGTATCTAGATAGCACCTGTATGAATCAATACTTCATACATTTTATACAGCATTCTATGTTGTCCCACAAAGCTCTTTCTCAGTTACAGTTGTATTATGTTTCTACATCATTCCTTCTAGATTTGCAACTTCTTTCATCATCTCAGACAAGCATCTTGATGATACGTCATAGATGAACTCTTAAATAATGTTTTTTACAAGACTTACGAAATTTGTTAGGTCTTATTAATTTACATGGACTGCTCTTCCTTGGACTTCAAAAACATTCCTATTGAAAATACCTATCTGAATTTGTAAAAGCTTCCATCTTTCTAAGGACTAGCACTGGAGTTCTGATGCTCCAGCGGTGTTGTGCCAGCACTCAAAATAAGGGTTCTGGCACACTGCATCATCTTCTTTAGATATAAAAGGTAGGTAGGACTCAAGGCTTGAACTGGACCATGTCCTGGTCATATCCTGTTACCATTCCATTTCTCACTTGCGGAAAGTTAGCATTTGCCAGTAGCAATGCAAGCCTCTCTTTAATACCAGAGCCTAAGACTGGGACCAACTCGGCTTATAGTTGCAGTGCTAGGAAAGTAGTGTTCCACTTTTCCAATCCAGGACCAACATAGGAAGTCAGTAATAGTACCTACAAATAGCTAATTTTTGTGCCTGTGTTCTGTAAAAATGTGTCAGACAACTTTTTTAAAAGGTCTGATGTTACAAAAACACTGTTGCTTTATTCTAGGTTTTTCCTGCTTTAAAAAGAACATCTGAAAAATTTCTTGATGGCTTACTATGAAAAGAAAGGGGGAAGTGAATGGTTAGCATCTGAATATCCTCTGCTTTTCGAGAGGGGACATGATAAGATACAAGGTTTTGACACACTGGCATTTGTTTCCCCCCCCACTTCCCCGTTAAGACAGATACTGAACTCGGAGACTTAAAAGCATGTTTGGACAGAAATTATTACTGCCTTCTCTGTTTGGAGCCCTGGCTACCAGGCTGAAATTCCAAAGATTTGGCTTTCCTCTGACCATTGTCCCAGGAGAAATCCTTGGATGCTACTTCTCTCTTAGTTAAAACAAAGCTTTGTGCTCTCTTCTTAGGGGCGTCCTGAATTAACACCCACAGCAATAGCTGCAGGAAAACTGCTGGCTCGGCGTCTTTTTAGCCAGTCTTCAGAATTGATGGACTATGACAATGTGAGTTGTTATTTCTTTTTTTCTATAATAAAAGCCAAATCTTACACTTCTTTTTTTTCTTTTTTTTTTCTTATTTTTTTTTAATGAATCTTTAAAGAAATTACATTTTGTCCTCTGGAATCTGGAATCTAGCTTTTACAGTAGCCAAAGTAGATGTGTGTGATGGAGCTACACTTTTCAGGCATGCTATAAGTTTCCCTTTCTGCATGCTTCATATGGTTCAACAGTAACACTATTTCCTCTTAAATAGGTACCTACCACAGTTTTCACTCCCTTGGAATATGGTTGTGTGGGATTGTCAGAAGAAGCAGCTGTGCAGTGTTATGGATCAGATAATATTGAGGTATGAAAGCATTTTTAATTTTATAGCTGGTATCAGAAGTTTCATTGTTGTGTCAAGCAAAATTTTATGTTTGCAGTTAAGGAGTTGGTGTCTTCAGAAAAGCTCAGGTCTTTGAAAGTATTGCAGCAGGTCGCAATGGAAGCTGTTACCTGGTAAGCTTAAAACTGATAGGGTGTGACAGTTTTAAACTCGCTGACATTTTAGTAAGTTATATTTGCAGCATAATTAAATGTTGGTTATGTTCCTTTTAATTGTCAGAATTTCTGGTCACATTCTTTAGTCTAAATTTTTGGGATGTAACCAGAGATATTCACACAAGCTGCTAAGTGTCTTCATGGCTACAATGTCTTGATGTAATATGCCTGAGCGTTGCATACTGAGGAAGAAATCCATTATGGCATATATTCACACCCAGCCCTCTGATATGAAGAATGAGATTGTGATACGCATGATGAAGAAATTCTCAAGCACTATATAATAAACCAAAATTCAAACTAGTCACCCTTGAAAAACTGGGTTGTGTTACCTTTATTCACTCATCAAAAAGACTGTCAGCATATGACTCGGTTAGCTTTGGAAATACAAAATGCAATAGTTTACTTCCTGTCCAGTCAGTTATTAGTTTTGTCTTTTATGATTCTGAAATACAGTTTATACTTAAAAAATATGTCCCAGAACTCTGATCTTGGTTTGTTCTCAATTGATTAAGGCAGGTAATTGATGTGTGTATGTGTTTGTCATAAGGTGCTCCTGTTACGTATGTATTGAAAGCAATTTCAGCTGATGGATTTAGCTTGGAGCCCCAGGCAAAATCATTAATACAAAAATAAGTATTTACTATTCAGAATGCAAAAATTACAGTTCAGGTTGTCTTGTCACATACATTATTATAGATGTGGAAAGCTTATTTGCTTGCATTATTTTCAGTAAACAAGGTATTAAATTTTTGGGAGAAGGAACAAACACTTTTAATTTGGGACGCTGGTTTGAGTAACATGATTATTTGTGAACTTTTTTTCAGTTTGTTTTTAATCTAATGGTTCTCTGAGAAAGTTTTGTGTTAAACTTCTGCTGTGCTTTCCACATGTTTCTTTAATGAATGGGTTATAAATAAATCATTTTTTTCTACAACATTATAAATGTGTCATAATAATAGTCATTATAAGACTAAATAGCAGGGTTTTGCATAATAGTCCTCTCTAACACAAAATGTTACTGTTTTCCCTACCAGGTATACCATGCGTATTATAAACCTTTAGAGTTTACAGTGGCTGAAAGAGATGCAACTCAATGCTATATAAAAGTGAGTGTTGTGAGCTTTAACTTGCTTTTAACTGAAAACAAGAGATATGGTGCAGCCAGCTTCAAGGAGGACTGTTTGGCAAAAAAAAAAAACCTCTCAAGATGAGTGAAATATTTTCTTGGTGCAACCTGTCTCTCTAGTCAAACTTCATACGTTTAATATTCATTGCATATCCTACTGCATATTGAAATTGCTTTACAGATATTAGAATCTTTCAGAGCTGACATTCTGTTGATTGATACCATCTTTGAACTGCTTTTAAGCTGCTAGTAAATATTCCAGGTTTTCTAACTCTATTTTGTCACATATGATTTATGTAAATACCCTAGTAGCTTGCCTTAACTGTCCCAAGTACCAGTGCAACTAAAATGATGCTACTTTTTAGCTATTCCTTTTAAATCATGCCAATTAAAGTAAATATTTGAGGGTAAAGTAGTAATAGCGTAATAATTGCTGGATGATATTGAATATAATCCTTACTAAACTCACAAAACACATCAGCAGACATTGAACTTGAGAGTTTCAAACTCTATTGCAAGAGGTTTTTATCTTTTAAACTCCTTGATATTTAAAGAACCATGTCGAGATTGCTGCTATTCCCAGGATTCCTAATGAAAGAATCCAAGCCCTTACTGAATAACAGAACCTATTAGATTAGTGATGATTTAATGCTTGGCGGACAAAGGGAGAGACTGACTTTCTTTTCATAATTATAAAGATGGTGTACTTAAAGGAACTAAACAGTTTTCATTAAGTTCTCTAATAAAAGTTAAGTGACTGAGGTCCTCCCAGATACTTATTAACTCACCTTCATCTGTGCCTGCTTCCAAGCCTTGACTCCTTTTTAGGTTATGTGGCTGTGGTGGTAAATGTATCTCACCAAACATACTGCTGTAAGTGTTTACTGACTGAATCAGAAAGGCACAAAATATTCTATAATTGGTAGTGGTCATCTTTGGAAATGCAGCTGGTTAGCTAGTGAGAATAAGTGCATGGCCTTGGAGAATTGCTAAGGTAGCCACTCAGTGTCAAAATAACACTAGTCTGGTTACTAGACTATAGAAGGTATTTTGAGGATTTCATACAAATGACAGACAACAAAATGTTCAATTTACCACAAGTTGTCATTGTCAGTGGCTCCCAGAAGTCTGAAAGAAATACATCAATAAAGCTTTGATTCAGGAAAGTGCTTAAGAACAAGCATAAAACCTATTGAAGTCAATAAGTCTTAAGCAAGTGCGTAAGTTCTTGGCACGCTGGAGTAAACAGCTGTACTAGGATCTCAGGGCACTTCAGTTTCATTTAATTCAACTTCATGCCTTATCTTTAAATGTTCTAAGAAAAGATCTCTATGTAATGTATTGTTTTCAGATGGTGTGCTTACGAGAGAGAGAGCAACGAATACTTGGCCTTCATTTCATTGGACCAAATGCAGGCGAAGTTATTCAAGGATTTGCTCTTGGAATCAAGTAAGTACAAAAGAATGTCTCTAGCTTCTAAAGCCTGCTTTTTAAGTTATTGTAAGATTATAAAAGATAGCTGCCTAGTTTTGGCAACACTATAAAGAATCCATGATTTTTGTTACTTTTATGTAGTATTGCACATATTTTCACTAAAAATACTGCAGTTCTTCATTAAGTTGTACTGGATTTAGTTACTGTAATACTGGATATAGTTAAGGAGCAACTGAGGAAAATATATTGTTGGCTTGATATAGTTAAAGCAAAAAATAAAACTGCATTACTTACTAATATAAGTTTTCTCAGAGTGTAGCTTCTTTTGCATTCTATGCGCAGGATAGGAAATCACCATACAGTTTTGCAAGTCACTCCTTTAAAAGGATATTTGTGCTCTTCAAAAAAACCTTTCTTTATACCTGCCAAGCATTTTCTTTCTTAATCTCGTCTTTAAACGTGCACAGCCATTGCTCATCAAAAGCTCAGCAAGGACTTGCATGAATTTTTATATTTTTGGGGTTATAAGCTAACCATAATGTGATAAGGTAAGAAAGAAACCTCTGTAGGCTGATGGAAGGGGAGAGATACTTTTGTCTGGAGCTATCTGATTATCACAGTAACAAGCTTACCCAAGTAGATGAACCTGTGTGATTTGATCTTGTTTGATTTTACTCAAATATTAACATGAAAGTTTTCCCTTTGAAGGAATAAGGAATGGTTCTGGGTCCTGTCTGGTTAAATGGAGAATTCCTACTATGCCTGGTGTGCTACAATTACTTCTTATTTGTTTTTATATTTCCCTTCTTAATGCTGATTCGCATCTTCAGAAATGTTGATTTGTATATTTATATTGCTAAATTATAGTTTTTAAATCCTCTTTGAAGAAAGTACACTGGGACACAAGAAATCAACCCTGATTGTGGTGTATGTTCATTTTCCTAAATATCATCATCATTTTATTGCAGTTTTAGTCTTACAGTTGTGAGTGACTAGCACAAATGAAAAGCAGAAAGGATTAAGAAGGCAGGACCGCAAGTATCATGTGAGGAATATCTTGGAAATCACTGATTGCAGTGTGCCCTCAGTACACATTTTCAACATGTGTTTGTAGTCCATTAATTGCCAGTGGTATAGATTCTAGAACTACATTTTTTAGGATGTCATTGTTTTGAAGTTTTATCCAAAATAACCAGTGAAAAGGAAGCACATGAAACTGGAGTGCTTTTCTGCCTTGCCTGAGGGAAATTAAAACTTTAGCCACAGTAAGAGGTTTTCAGCAGGTCAGATTCTTGTATTGGTTTCTATTGTATTTCACAAATCCAGAGTTTTCAAACTGGAACACCCACTATAAGAGCTGCTGTTCTCCTTTGTCAAATATTAGGTCTTACTTCAGCCTCTCCAAAGGATGGCTTTCCATCTTCCCTCCTCACTTAGCACTCCAGTGACATCTGTGCTCAGCAGCAATTTTTTGCTTGTTGGTGCTTTTTTGGATGTGGGAGGAGAAGACATCTATGAAGACAGAAGACTTCTCTGTATTTTGTAGAAGGAGAGAACATTATTCCATAGAGAGCTTGAAACAATTCTTAAATTTAGGGCCATTTTAGCTATTCTTACAGTATGATCTGCCAGGAATAGCAGCTTGAAGGAAAGTCATCAAGTCTAAGAATGTTATTTGACACGTAAAGGAATTAAGCTAGTGAGATTTTAGCTCCAGGTTTTTTGGTGGGGTTTTGTTTTGTTTTTTCAAAGAAAGACTTTTTCCTTCTGCTTGTTATTGATAATTTCAGTTTAAGCACCAGACTTTCTCTAAGATCATGGAAGAATATTCTGGTATTACTTCCTTCAGCAGATTCTTTCCAGCAGTCCTAATTATGATTTTCTTCCTCTGTGTGTATATGTGTGTTTTTCCATCTGGAGTCAGAGTTAGTGAAACGCACATGTATGTACAAGAAAAGCTGAAGGCTGCAGTTTTATCACATGCTTTTGCCATAGGCTCAGTTGTGACTTGGGATAAATTGCTTAATTCTCTCTATCTCAACTCTTACGACAATTCTTCCCTACCTAACAGTGTTGTGAAGCTGGGTGTTTAAATGTTGCGTAAGTGCCTGAGAAATAATAGACAGCATTGTTTGAAGAATAAATGAACTCCTCTTCTGATAAAATGGATGAGAGCAGAATTACTTTGATGTCTTAGGACATTCTAGCTGCTTCAGGTGAATAGTGTTTGACTTTGTGAATCTTTGGTTTGGTGTTTTTTTGTAGATGTGGTGCTACATATCCTCAGCTAATGAAGACAGTTGGCATTCACCCTACCTGTGCTGAAGAAATTACCAAGTTGCACATTACAAAGCGTTCTGGCTTGGATGCAACAGTTACAGGCTGCTGAGGTTAAAAATGCCATCCCTGGAAAGAAGGAAAAAAAGCACAAAATATTTTTGTAAAGAAAAGGGGCACTTACACTTAGGAACAGTTTTAATGGTTCAAGTTCCAGGAATCTTTTCTTCTTCTCCCTGTAGACAGCTTTCTCTTTCAGCCAGATTGTCCTCACACCATCACAGTTCTAAAACTAATTCAGTCCTGCTGTAACAAATCTCTATTTCAAAGTGCCTATAACTTATATTTCTGGAGCCAGGAATAATCACAGTTTTCTATACGTAAATATAACTGAAGCCATTGACATCTGAGGCCATCTACAAATGAAGCCATTGTCATTTGAGTTTCTGTTGGCATGGCTGACTGCCAACAAAAGCATCTCCCATAATATTCATACGGATCCTAGGAACTGGACAGGGCCTCCCTTAGGATTTTGGCCGTGAGACTTTTTCCTGAGTGCTCGGATAGTTCCTATCCTAATCTTGAACACTGAAACGCTGTACTCACTAGTAGAAACAAGTTCCCAAACTGTGTAACAGTGGGTTAGCAGTTATCTTTGGGATTTTCTTTAAAATGTAGTATGTACAGGAATTTAATAGAAAATCACTTATCACTGAAGCTACGCTGCTACTGGATGAATCCTAATGGATTAATCAGTGGCAGCCTGGTCATAACATTATGGTGATGGCTTAGAATGAATGAGCTCAGAGGTGTTAAAGAAAAGGTTGAATTTTATGGTGACTTCTCTGCCTACTCTTGAAGTTTCTAATTCAGTTCAGATTGACACATCTCACAAATTATTGCTTGAACACCATATATTAAGCAACACTGACAAGTAGAATCAAAACTGCTAATAATCCAATTCATGCCACATTTTCTGTTTTATAGGATGTGGAAATCTGGCTGACACAGTGATATATTTGTTGGTTGGTTTTTAGGATTTTCTCACTGATGAGGTGGATACTGATTCTGAATGGATTTAGGTCTGGCTTTAATAGAACATGTTACTGAAGGGAACTACATTAAACAATGAACTAGAAAAGAAATAGTCCTGCTCAGAATAAAGACAGAAAATAAATAGCTGCAAACTTGTTTTTTTAAGTATTGGCCGGAGTAAGAAAACATTAATCTGTTGCAAATTTCTGCTTATGTTCCTGCTATCCAGAAGGGGGAGATGCTGGCTAATTTGTAGCAATGAAGAAACAGAAATCTGATGGTGAAGCTTCTTTTGCAGAGCTCTGTTAAATAAGTAGCCTGACAAAGGCAAACACAAACTAAACTGCACTAAATTTTCAGTCCAAGTTGCAGTTGTCAACATTTTATATGCATAGTCATATATTTCTTGCACCCTTTACAGTAGTAAAAGATCAGCTTGAGGTGAAACAAATGTATCCTTTTTGCAGTTAATTCATATCAGTGTTTGTGTGTATGGAATTCTGTAGTTCCATAGCTATCATTCTGCTTGTTGCACAGTTTAGAAGAATATTCTGATGGTCGTGTAAATATTTGCTGATTTTAATTTGATTGCCATTTCACTGCTGCATCATGCAACACAGACAAATGGTTCGTTTCTTTCAAGGGTGGTATCTTTTTTACTATGATAAAGAAATCATAGTAAAACTGAGAAACTGTTAGACAAATAGTGATCAGAACTTCCTTCTAAAATGTGATGTAACAGCATTTGTCACACTGTCACTAATAATAGAATACTGCACTTCTAAAGATTTGTTCTGACTTAACAGCAAAAGAAATCTTACATACTTTCTTTAGAAACTTTCCTGTGGTCCATATTTCTGGTCCATAAAAGAGGAAGGAGTGATACAATTTGACTGCAGGTGGCATTCACTATGAGATCTGCTGATGCTGTTTTTCATCTGTGAAGTTATCCATAGGTTGTAGTTGAGTAAAGAAGCTCTTTGAGTGGAAGTGTTGTTGAAACACTGCCTGAATATTGCAATTGCCATTAGAAGAAATGGTGAAAAATTTATATCTGTATATAAATGTGTGCATACCTGTGCATTCAGAAGTCGATTTCCCTTATTAAAGACCTTCTGAGTATGATGCTGCTAAAAAAACCCTACTAGATTTTCCAGCTGTTTATATATTAAAAGTTTAATATATAAAGTTTTTAAAAGTTCATAGTAAATTGAGCTTTTTTAAAACTTAATGTTTCAAAACTTTGAGATTCTGAGCATTGCAGCCTACAGAGATTTTGCTGTCAGAAACATCCCACCTCTGACTAAACTGTAATGTGTATACATGCAAGATTATTTTTTTCCTAGTGATTGCCTATTACAATTCCTTTTGTACCCATAAGTGGTGTTTAGCCATGTGTCAGCTGCTTCTCTTCTCTGTCCTACCAATGCATCCACCAAACTGAGATGTCTGCTGCTACAGACAAATCAATGGAAAGACGAGTTAATTTCATTCATCATAAAGTTCCAAATAGTGATTTGGGAGAACAAGTAAAGAGATCTCAAGAAACATGTTCTCAGTGTATGTGCAATGTGAAACTAAGGCATGTCATCATTCTCAGGAGTAATAGAACTGTATTCGTTTTAGAACTGCTGAGTGGCCTGCATGAAAATTGATCCTGGATCTTGAACAGCAGCCTAGTTCTGTTACTCATTTAGTGGAAAAAGTTGTTGCCCCCAGTGTAAAACTAAACATGCATTCACACCTATACAACACTAATGCCAGCATCAACAGCAAGACAGAATAATGACAACTACTGTGATTGTGCTTTTTTTCCTGAAGGATTCACTAGGGATGGTCCTTAAGAATTGTTTTTTAAAGCCTGACTGATACGAATGAAAATGGCTGATGTACAATGCAAATGACTGACTATATGTGAACACGTTAAAAAAGAAATTATAAAATTTAGTCAGGCTTCTTCTCAGGATGCCAGCTGATGAGGGCTTGTTTGTCAAACCACCCCATGGTGCAAACAAGTCTGAGTGTTGCTGGGTCCCTAATATGTATGATCCCAATATTTATTGTGTTGTGAGTTAATGAATTAATAAAGATTTTTTTTTCTAGTAAGTTCTTTAATGTGTTTATTTGATTTTGTTCATATGACTTATGGTGGCAAAGATTTCTTTTTTGATCTTAATGCTGTTTCTCTTGGTTGAGATATTTGTTAAGGAAACAAAGTAGACAGACCTTTTAATAAGGAGATGTTGATACCTCTCTGATGTGTAAACTGAATAGCCATGAAGATTATTTCAGGCTGGATGACCTTCTTATTTTAAATTTAAACTAAGAGAATCTCTAGACTTGGTAAGTGTGGTTTCAAATAGTCTCCTGTTTATTCCTGCTAATGAGGTCTAACAGGTATTTTCACAGTCCATATGTGCTGACATGCTTCTTGAAGATTTGTCAAGATAAACTCCTTTGAAATACTGTGCAGTCAGGATATTGCACAGCACTATATACTGTATTCTACAGTACCTGTTCACTTTGGGCTTTAAACTAGAACATGTAGTGGAAAGAAAGCACTGTAGCACACCTAATTAATAGCTATGGGTACTGCTATGTAAAAGTGTTGGAAAATGAATTGGGAAATGCCTAGCAAAATGTATTTTAGAGCTCTGGGAAACTTCTCTGTAAGAAAAGAAAGGGACTACATTGTTTGAATTCATGTCAATTTTATTTCTTTAAATCCACTTATTTTGATGAGAAGTTCCATTAAGTCTGGTGATGCTGAGCTTCTGAAACAGGCTAGTTTAATATTACCTCAGTATATGCCCTGGATTTGATGCTGAGAAGGAATATTGACTTTATTGTATTTAAAGGCATTTTTACTTTTGCATTTTTAATCTCTTTTAATTTTCTGGAATATTTAATTGCAGGTTCTAACTTATTAGGATAGCTAGAAACAGTGGCTAAAGAAGGTAAGCATCATTCCTAATTTTTGTTGTTATTCCTTATTTTCATGTACCGCTTAATCATAGATTCATAGAATGGGTTAGAAGGGACATAAAGCTCAGCTAGTTACAACCCCCTGCCACAAGCAGGGACACCTCCCACTAGACCACGTTGCTCCAAGCCCCGTCCAACCTGGCCTTGAACACTGTCAGGGATGGGGCAGCCACAGCTTCTCTGGGCAACCTGTGCCAGCACTTCACCACCCTCCCAGTAAAGAACATCTTAAATCTAATCTAAATCTATCCTCTTTCAGTTTAAAGCCATTTCCCCTTCTTCTATCACTACATGCTCTTGTAAAAAGTCCCCCTCCATCATTCTTTGTAAGTTCTCTTTTTGTACTGGAAGTCTGCTATAAGGTGTCCCCTCTTCATGAGGTTGAACAACCTCAACTCTCTTAGGAGCACCTCATACAAGAAGTGCTTCAGCCATCTGATCATCTTCATGGCCCTTCTCTGGAGTTGAATATACTGCACTATTTATATTATACCTAATGGTAGCTTGTTCTCAATGCTAAAGTATTATGTACGATTAAGTTTTGCTTTTTCCCATCTATGCATGCGCTATATGTCGTTATACCAACAGAAAATGTTTCTGCAGTTTAGATCATTCCAGACCAGGAGCTGGAAAAGATACTTCAGTACAGCAGATACACTTTTGTTTGTTTGTTTGCTTGCTAGCACAGTTATTCAGATAAAAACATAGATGCCATAGTGCAATGTATTTCTAATGAGAACAGTTGCGTGCACAGACTTCCGAGTTTGAAGGCTTTTCTTCAGAGGCTCATGCCTATCCAACAAAGTAGGCAATTTTTTGCCCATACAAATTGCCATTTGTCTAAATCCCAGTGAAATCAATGTATTCAAAGTTAACGTTACCCATTAATTTCAGTGGGATGCAAGTATGTGTCTTAAGTGCTTTGTTAAAGAGGAATCAATAGAAGCATATGCCAAAATGTCTTTCATTATTACAGTTGGGGAACAGACTGCAATTATGAATCAAAACATAAAAGGTACAATAGACATCTATGATTAGGCAATGAAATATGCTTTTAATAAGCATAGTGCAGACAGTTTGTTTTGCAATAAGTAAACTTGTATAAAATTCATTGACTTTTTCATTCTTTCAGATCTGTGTGCTCACTTTTAAGAGAGGTTTTTCAGTTTTATGCACAAAGTTTTCCTGATGTTCTTCCAGAAGAAAGGCTGGGTTTGCAAGCATTTATTCTAGTGCCAAACTTGAATTTTACTGGGAAAAGAGGAAGGAGCAGAGCAGATTTTCCCCTCCCCCCTGCCCAGGACAGCATGCAACAGATACTCATTTTTTAAAAAATGGAGTATTTCTGTCCACTACATGTCCAAGGGCTAATTATGTTTCTGTTGTGGCACTCAAAAGTCAATATTGTCAACTCTTCTTAGTTCTAATCCTCTACATTGAGTTTTGATGAGCCAGGTGAAATATCCCCTTCAGCACCTTGCTGCAATTCTTGTCAATCATCTTGCCATGAAAAACATGCATATTACAAAGGCCTTGGCAACACTGCATCTGATTTCAGTCTTTAATCTTATATGTGCCTTAAGAAAACACCATTCCAACTACTGACGTTCTGTTTGGGACATGAATGGGAACTTATTTGCTGTGGGAAACAAAAGAAAATTATCTAATCTTTAATGGATATAATGGAACTCTTTGGCCATTGTAGTATAAAGACTTAGTACTAAACCACTGATCTAGGAAGTAAGCAATTAGTACAGTGAACTGGTGTAGAAATGAAGCAGAATATCTCATGTGAATAAGTAAGAAAATGCATATTTACTTATCCTGTAATTATAAAATACCTCATTTCAAGCACTGGTGGAGTTAGGAGAGTGTCCTTTTTTGTAATCCCTGGGCTTTCTTTGCATGAACTGCTGTTCACTAAGTCAATTTTTAAGCATGGTACTATGTGTGTCTTTTGTTGTTGTTGTTTTCAAGATCTAGCACATCTAAACTCTTCTGGTCCTACAATGGAAAATTAACATCATCCCCAAGAAACTGGAATATAAATGAATAAGGTAAGTTTCCAGAATCTGATTGCATCAGTCAGAAAGATATAGTACGAAGAGAAAAGTGGATATTCCCTGAGGGGTAGTGTGAAATGGAGACCAGTCTTGTTTGAACAAGGTGCTTTGCATTGTTACTTAGGTAGAGGTATTGGGAGTTGTAGCCTGTCAGAACCAGCATCTTAAAGGAGGGGTGGGGGAAATTTTTCCAAGTAAAAGTCTCAGCAGTTTGTGGTATGTCCAATATACAATAATTTAAGGAAACCCTTTTATACTCCATGAAAGATGAACTGTAAAGATACGCTTTCTGCACCTCCTCCTCTGTTTTTCTTCAGATCCTTCAGAAAGACTGTTGGATTTTTTCCGTCTTCTTTCCCTTTACTTTAAAGCAACATAGAAATCAGGCTTGGTTTTCCTTGTTTCGGCATGAAACTGAACAGCACGATCCCTCTTAAATCTTTCATGAGGAGGCTTCTTTTTCTCAATGCTGTGTGAAGAGTTAGAATTAGCTAGGTAGTAACAGAACTCAAACAAATCTAAACCCAAAGGACTATACATACCTGATGAGGCTTTGTCTATTAGAATATTATGTAACTCCAGTAAAATAAAATTCCAAGAGAAAGAAAACAGTGAAAACAGACAGCTTTGCAGGCTCCCTGTGAGACAAGGCCCAAATACATTATTCCATGGCATGCTCCTAACAAAACAGTCAGAATTGAAAGCTTGTTTTATTTTTATCTCTTACTAATGTGTGAACGAACCGTAATGCAGCCAACCAATATTCTATTCACACTGTGTCAGAGCAACAGGTTATGTATCAGCTTTTACCTTTATGTAGGAGGATGAGCTGTTGTACATGACGCCTTAGTTTGTAATGCAATTACTAATGCACAGCAATTTTTATTTAAACATCTTTGTTCAACTGGGACAAAGGATTGAGCTGGGGCATTTTTATTTTATCTTTATAACCTTCCTTTTCGTCTCTCTCAAAGGATCAAGAGGAAGTGTATTAATTTTCAACTTCACACGAAGGCAATTTGTACAAACATAGCTGAAAACATCAGGAAACTCAGGCATTTAGAGAAATGCAGTCAGCTGATGTTCTGCTGGCAAGAGACTCCTGAATAATTGGGAAGAAGCTGTTAGGCACAGTAGTTTGGGCAATAGGGTGATCATATCATATTGTGATAGCCCTGTTCAGTTTGGCTAGCTTAGATGAATGATTCCCATAATGTAGAAAGCAACAATTATTAACCATATAACAGGAAGCAATTTAAAGAATACAGGCTGCTTTGGAGACTTAAGAAGTGGGTCTCAGATTGTCAAAGGAGGGATTTTTTTGAATCATTTAATTTACACCAGACTGGGATCTAATTGAATCATGGGAATGCGTTTGATTTTTGCCTCTTTAATTATCATTCAGTTTATTTCTTAGACATATTTCAAACACAGGAAAAATAAGGAGAAGTTCTCTTGACACTTCAGACTTTGCTTGCATTGATTTCTGACCTTATTCATTCTACGTATGTCATGATAGCTTGAAGTTTCAGGTGAGGACTTTGGTTCTTTTCCTTAATTAGGGGTTTAATTGTATTACTCCTTGCTCCTTGAATTTTTCTGTTTTTTCGTGAAATGTTCATTCTATTTTACTTAGCTACTTTTACCTCTCTTTAGGTGTTAATAAGTGAATTCGCTTTGGATAGGTAAGAGCCCAGTGTATTTGTAAGAAGGCATTTCAGGATTTTCTGTTTGCATCTTCCTTGAACTCCCTTGTACTTTCCAAATCTGGAAATGCTATAACTCTAGAGGAGGTAGTTCTAAGTATGTCTGGTCCTTAGCTGTGGTATAGTCCCAGTTGAAGAATAAGAGACCAACCATTTGTCTTTACAGTTGGACCTTCTGAAAGGCATCATCTTTCTTTAATGACAAAACATATCAGATTCACAAGCTGTGACAACAGTGCCTCTGGGTTTCCAAGACAGTGGCAAAGTGGAACATCTGATGAAATCTGCTTGTGAAATGCAAGGCCACCATCTCTGTCACTGTGGTTACTGAGAGCACTATGGTCTTGCATTTTTGTATGGGGTAGCAAATTCTCAAAGTGCAGAAGGTTACCCTAGAATGATGGGATTGTCCCATGTGTGTGGCTTAAACATCCTTGTGAGGCCACTTCATTGTCTTATGCTCTAGATCTGAAAGTCCTAATATTTTCCAAGTTCACAAGTTGGGCAGACATTTGCTTTAAGCTATTGAGTTGATGCCTAAGAACAGCGGAGGGGGGTGTTCTCTTAGATCTACATTATTAATTGAAGCACTCTCCCTCACTGTATTTCAGTGAAGTGTAGCCAAGAACAACAAGATAAGAATTAATGTGACAAGGGAGTTTCTCAGACTGTGCCAGTGCGCATTAGCTTGGCTAAAGAGAAAAAGAAGCTGATACTTGAGTCTTTTGAGTTGCGAAGGGTCTGGTCAGTCCTTGAAGGGGAAGCACATGAATGGCCCAGTTGTCATCGCATTTTATTTTTCCTCCAGCTTTGACTAATGGTGCATTTCCTCTGGCCTCCCACGGGCTGTCCGTGGCTGACTTGCTTTGTCACTCTTCACATCTAGTCACTGCCTTTACTGTCCACGCTGTTCCCATGGCAGGAACCCGGTGTCCTCTGCAAAAACGCACAGGCACAAACCATCTGTCATTCTTCCCACTCCTCTTTCAAGCGACCACTTCCCATATTGTGTGGCCTTGCAGACTGAAAGCAGCCTGCCTCCCCCCCGCCTCCCTTTGCATGCCTGGAGTCCATGCCAACTCCCTGCTTGATAAGGGACCTCCCGACATTCTGCCTGTAAAAATACTAATGGGCATCTCCCTGTTGATAACCAGCTCTGCCTTTTTATTGTGTTCATGGGGTGATAAGTTGTCTGGATCAACAAGGAGTTGTCCCTTTTGCAGGCAAAGTAATTAGGGTCAAATTAGGTGTGAGTTGTGAAATTAATCATTGCAACCACCAATAATTTGTAGTGTGCTATGGACAAAGAAAAAAAAAACGAGACTGGAGAACAGAAGGAGGAATTATTGTAGGGCACAAAGAACCAAAGTGATCAGGAAGAAGGGAGGAGAGAATGGCTGGCTTTGCTGTGGCATGTTGAGCTAGGCTGTAGGCTCTGCTGGATTTGGTCTCCTGCACCTGTGAACCGTGAAATCATAGAACAAGGTAATTCTTTAACATCATTTGAGAGTCCTAATTAATCCATGCCCGGGGTGTGTTAAGGAGAGGAAAAGACCTGACTTTGCACCAGAAATAGTTCATTTATGCATATATTGATGGTATTGCTTGCACATCACATTGTTTGAGATGTGGCCTCCCCAAAAGCATGCTCATGTGACTTGTAATATTTAGGTGCTCTAGGAAAACCTGCAGGTATAGCCATTGATGCAGACTAAGCTGTGCCTAAACCACATCTGTCAAATGGGCAACACTGACAGTATAGTTAGATATACTTTTATCTATAAAAGAAAAATAATCATACAAGCACCTTTTCTGTATGTTTAGTAAAAAAAAAAATGGAGCTTTATTTCAAGTACTGGCTTGTGGAAGATGTCATAAATTAAGTCCAACAGATCTAAATTACACCTGGAATTTCTAAGCTGAAAATCCAGTCCATCCTGAGGCAGCACTTGACAATAAATGTATGACCCATGTCTAGAAATTATGTTCTCTGAATCTTGCCTTTTCCTACAGCATAGCTAAGACTCACTGCTTGGGGATACAACTTCTTGGATCACTTGTTGCCAGGGCTGCCTTACAGCGGTTTTGAGATGATTAGAAGAAAGCAATGTAGATAAACCTTCAGTTTATGTATATAAACAGTGTAACTGGCATGAGCATATTTTTCCAGAACCATTAACCAAGGCTGGGAGAAGGCAGATGCAACTCAGAGGTCAAACCTACAAAAGCAAAGCCACTCTAACATACCAAGAGCTCTCTGTGAATTTGTTCTAACTTCAGAAACTGGGGAACTTCAAGCAGAGAATGGGAATGGAAGATAGTACAACACCTGCTGAAAAGCTTCAGTTTTGTTTCCTGGGGTGAAGAGCCCGAATTTTGTGCCTAAAATGCAAAGCTGAAGGTGTGCTGAATTTGCTTGGAAATGCTGCAAAGCTATTTTCATTTCCTGTAACTATTGCAAGGCTGGCCTTTTTCCATGGCTAAGTCCCAGTTCTTCGCTAGCCAGAATGAAGTGGCAGGGGAAACTCACTTTCTCTTTCATCTTATAGTATATCTAGGAGGCAAGAACCAAGACTTTGAACCATTAATTCCTAAGTCTGTGGCTTGATTTGCTGCAGTAGAAACTGTGCTTTAAGGGTTTTGTCTTCTTATACCAAAGCTAATTGTTAATTGCATCTTCTTTTCTCTAGCCACTGCCACAAGGAATGACTGCCTTCTGTGCTGTTGACAGATCTGCCCCTCCGTTATCAGACACTGCTCTTTTGCCATCTCAGTTTCATAACAATTGCCTCTGCCTGCGAGCCGGTGGAGCAGCCATGCTGGGCCAAGCAGTTCTCTGAGGAGAATGATGCATGATGGAGTGATTCCCTTCAACATGTCTGGGACACTGAGGTTGTGTTAATTTTTTATCTCCCCCCATATTTCCCCTTTCCCTGCTCTGAATTCTGAAAATTAATCATGGTATTCTGCATGGACAACACACAGAGACAATACTATAGTAACTTGAAAAAAACATTTTATGGCACTGCTGTGTGTCTCTTTTGCCAGAATTGTGAGGAAAGAGATAATTACTACAGGTGGCAGAGGCTGACGGATGACCATCAGAGGGTACGTAGGGAATAAATTTGTCTGGCTCTGCCAAATTTCTAGTGTTTATGCCAGCAATACTGCTTCCTTTTCTCTCACTACTGTCATATATGTCATTTTGCTGCAGTTTACATACTGGCCTCCCTCCTGTGCTTGAGGAAGAAGCAGGTATGAGTGATACAGTTATATTGGCACAAAACTCTGGAGACGTTGTACCAGCACAAAGCAAAGTTTGTCTGGAAGCACCTTACTCTGAAAAGTGTCTGCAAGCAGTCAGATGTCCACGTGGAGATGGGTTCCTAGGACTGGATCTCAGCTGTATTGAAAATCAGCTTTGTATTCACATACTTCCCTGAAATATTCTCTAATAGCTGATTTGAACAGTCTTTAGCAGAGATCATATTTCTGGTTTGGGATTCCCATTATACATCTTTCATTAATACAGGGATTCTCCGCAATCAGAGACCAGCACCGCAAAACAGCTGGATCCATTTTGGCTTGACAAGGGGCATGGGCATTTTTTTATATATATTTATGGCTCTCGTGAACATTCAGAATGCTTTTTATAAATATTAAAAATAATCAAGGGTTCTGGAAAGAATTCATACTGCATTGCCATCATCTGCAGGAGTTCTTCCATCTTCCTCTAGAATATGGATTACTAGCTGACACTATGAACTAACTGGTCCAGTCTGGGAATTTCTAGCTACAGCTAGAGGAAAAGGGAGGCTGTGAAGGGAATTGGTATCTCTTGATCATCAGAGAGAGTAAATATAATGCAGGCGGCAGCCTGGCTGCCCCCGCAGCAAGTCAGAAGCAAGAAGCTTGCAAGCAGGCACCTCAGAAAGCTCCCCTGAGTTTTGCTCTGCCTTCTGCACCCACTGTGGTTACTTGGTAGGTTACTTGCCCTGCTTGTCTTGAGGTAGCTAGAGTTGAAGCATATGTTTTCCATTTAGAGCTTGGAGGATGCCCAGGTCCGACTTGGCATGCTGTCTGCACTGGGCATCAGCAGTACAGATGTGGAAACCACAAACCCGATTAATATGAGCCTAGAGTAAAAACTCAAATAAGCTTATAAATAAAACCAGACTTGCAGATTATTTGTTTCCATATTAGTCTATAATAGACCCTACTCAATATGTTTGTTTTATTTGGTTTGGTGACCGACATAGGTATTTATATTTCCAATAAAAATTGAAATCAGAATACAACAGACGAAGTAAGCTTAAATTATTTGTGCAGAAGATAATTGCAACTGTCTGAAGCATGTAATTCCTTACATGAAATGTTAGCCTGCTTTGAACAGAGATGTGACAAACTCCTCAGTGTTTAATCTGCCATTCCTTCATAGCTCCAAATTGTGCATTTATATATTAAAATGGACTCCTAAATGCACTCGAATCCTCAATGAAAAATTCAGAGGTGTTGGATAGCTTGGTGGGTCCAATTCTTGATGTAAGCATCATCTGTGATCTTGGGTGTGTCCCTCAGTGATCCCCATGTTTTAGCTTAATCCCCATGTCTTTTTTCCCCTGCCAGTCTCCTGCTGAGCTCTGGGCATGCTTGAGGACATCCAGTGCTCCTTTCCAATGCAACTTCATCTGCTCCAGTGCAGGTAACGAAACCATCCAGAGAAGAGAACTCCAAAGAACTCTCCAAGAAGTTTCTGTAACGGTCCTCACAAATGTTTTACTCAATGGAGGAGATCTCTTCCTGAGAGCTGCTGGCCCTTTATCGAAGGTGAGATCACTTTGATTCAGCTCCATTTAAGCACAACTGTACTAGAAAAATCGATGGTTTGGCAGCAGTAGGGCATCTAGTTTATTTTGCCTGTACTATGACACTTAGGATAGGACACCTGCGCAAAGCCTGACAAGTCTTTGAAGTGAGACTTACTGTACTGACGCCTCATCTGTGGTAGGTAGTATCTGCAAATGATCGATTAAGCCTACCTAGCTTTCAGACCATCCCAAGGTGATGTAACTGGAATTGTGCTTCTCTCTCCTAGACCTACTAAATGGATAGTAGAGGGAAATAGGCAATTCCACATGCTGGTTTGGATCTTTCCATAGGCTGTCAAGAGAGCATGCAGTTCTTGTATCCCAGTGGGACAAACCTGAGCCTTAGATAAGTATTTGCAGTGACTTTTTGGTGCTAGTGGGACTCTTAAGACAAATGAATAAAGAAACAGTGCTCTCTTCCCATCTTTGCCTTGCAAAAACATAAGGGAAAAACTCTTACACCCTTTGTTAGGATGTCAGTGCCAGAGGAAAGACACCAGCAGTTATTCCATTCACATGTCCAGTTTTTCTTTCTGATTGTTTCTCTGGGTTCCTTTTTTTCCCCTCCCCTCTTCAGCTGGTTGAGCCTTTTCCTATGAAACAAGTTTTTAGCTTCCCAATGGTCCTGTCTTCTCATTGTTTGAAAGGCGAGAGGGTCACTCAAAGTAAACTCTCTTGGGCTAGATGGTGTTTTCCACATGGAGATGTTGGAGGGCCACTCTGTGCTGTCAGCCCAGAAAGGCCAGAAGATGCTTTCAGACTCCCCAGGTGCCTCTGTGTTTGTTTTCTAATGTTATTGCACATACAATATCATTAATATTATGTCCAAAGCCTGTCTTTTTAAACAGAGTCAACACATCTAACCTATTAGTCAGCCACAGGGAAAAAGGAAAGGATGAAGTCAACACTGTAAGGAATTAACCCTTTACATTGCCCAGAAAAGAAATAAAAGATATGACCTCCTTAAATTGCAAAGAGGTCTTTATTGTTTTCTCTCGCAAACTAGTGGAAATAATTCCTCTGCACTCAGATGTAGAATGCAACAGCTTGTGTCCTGTAGAAATCAGGAAAGACTGGTGACTTACAAGACATCATTCTCTTTCTGTGGTACATGCCATTGAAGGGCAGGAAATTTGCCTCCAACCCACCTTTTTCTTTTTTTTTGAATCTCTCTTTTCCTGTGGGTTGCCTCAGGTACTGGGCTAGGCTTGGCATGTAGACACAATTAGAAATAGAGGCGAGACTGCATGGAGCAAAGTGTCCAAGTGCTGAGTGAGTGCCCAATGGGCCGTAGCAAAATGTACAACCAAGTCAAAGAAAAATGGAAAATATTTCATAAAATTCATCTTTGCATCCCTTTTT
>JANHGB010042624.1:11622-25492 GCA_026283785.1 Coracopsis vasa
TTTTCAGATATGGGCAATAAGCAATTGTAAGGAACAATTTCCCTGATCCATTTTAGGCAACTACCTTAGAAAAATACTCCATGATCCAATAGCACCTATCCCTACATAAAGCAAACCCAGACTTCCAGTTCACACAGCAAAACCTGTATGGATGAATTCTGCCTCTGACATCTGGTGAAACAAGTAGTTCTAATCTTTTGCCCAGAAGAACAGGAGATTGTGCCCAGAGAAGGAGTCAGGTTCCCAAGGAATGTGGTTTTTATATGGAAATAGCAGCAATGCTGGTGCCAAGAGGCTTGTTTCAGGCTGGGTTAACTTGTTTTTTTCCCCTAGTTCATTCATGGTTGAGACCAAAAATGGTGATAGCTGGGACGGTTTTGTGTAGTTTGAGCTCTGTCCCTCTTATCCATCTTGCTCAAATGTCAAACTGTGCAGCAGCTCTTTCTGAGCAGGAGAAAGGCATCTGGTTGTGTTGTGTATAGTGATTGCTTGACACTTAGCTCCTTGCCAAGTAACGTAATCAGTCATTGCACACAAAGCTGCATTGGTATGTGCTCATTCATCCAGTTTACTTCAGTGTTCAGTTGAAGAAAACAAAGGGTAATATGCTATTAGGGAAATCGTGTAACCTGGCAGTTAATGCTATTGCTCATACAGACTGTCTTGTGTCTTAAACTTAACACATCTTTTAGATTATATAGCTAGCCCCAAACTTTGAGTTTTGTTTTAATGGTCTTTAACCTTCTTGTGTAAATACAGCTCTTAAACGATCACAATAACAACATACTGAAAGAGGATTGAAACTTCTGCATTAATACCAACTTTTGGTACAACACAGTGTAGTATTAATGTCATTTATGATCATGTACTGTAGTCAGGGCCCTGACATATCTGGACATAACAGCATGACTTTTATAACCTTGTTACAAAAAGCAATTAGGGGCAACATCCAGCTCTGCAGCTATGCATCACGTGGGGATGTAAGGAGCTTCCAACAGTGAATTTAATTAGCAGCAAACACGGAGCACTCAGTGACCTGCAGTGCAGATAACACAGTTCCTGTCCAGCAATATCGGTCTCTTTCTGTGAAAGGGTGCCTAAACTGCTCCTATGCTGGACCCATGCATAACTGACAGGCTTCCAAGGGGCTGTGGTTGGAAACTTCCAACCTGGAAAGCTGAGTTGGGAAATGCAATGCTGGTAAATCCAGTCTTGTACCAGACAGCATCATGGGCAGCTTTAAAATGCTGAGGAATAATCCAGGAGGAACATTACTGGACATTTCTCAAGAAGGTACAGAACAGATTTGGGTAATCAAAGCTGCACTACAGGAGGTAATAAAATGATGCTTCATATGTGTTAGTGCATAAGGGTAAGGAGAGTCATGACACACAACTTTGTATGAAAGGGAGCCTTGAGGACTTGTGTTGGCTGTGATGAAGGAATTCTTTATTTGACACTGAGGGGATATTAATAGTGAATTAAGCCAGACCTTGTTTTGTTAAGGTTTGCAGGGCTAAATTCCAGTCCTCTGAAGTGTCTGAGGTTACAGAAGAAAGCTTGTTACTTACTCTGCACCTCTCAAACCAAAAGAGCTAATAATTGAAGCCATGCTCAACTGTGAAGTAGATGAAGAGGTGAGACGTACTTTTGCAGGATAGGAAAAGTGTGAGCATCAGTAATAGAGTGTTATAGCAGCTGGCCTTTACTGCAGACACAGAGCTGGTGCTAGTGCACTAACATCCTGACCTAGCTGAGGTGGAAGAGCCGCAAGTTTTTCCCAGCTGAGTGTCCCTAGCCAGCACAAACCCAACTGAGAACATCTGGGACACTGACCAGGCACTGTCTTCCAACAGGTAGGGTCTCTGGAGTTGTAGGTTGTGTTGTCTATCCCCAGAGAATTGCTGAATTCAAGGCTCTGGGGCTGCTTTGGAGGGCTTCATGGCATCTCCACTGCATAAAGCAACTGAATGGTGTTTGCCCTGCTCTACAAGGGCCTGGGCAGCCACACAAGAAAATGTCTCTTGGTGTTTTTGTGGTCCTGTGGAAGAGCAATACCTCTCATGAGAAGGGCTGCTTTCATTTTGCTGCTGGCTTTCTCTCCTACTATGTGCTATATACTTGTACTGAATGCTTATTGGGTTCCACAGTGTTTTCTGCCTATTTAAATCTGCTTACATCCCTTTCCCCACCTGAGTGTGCCTAGTGCCTGACTTAAGGAGCAGTTTCTACCATGATGATCTTGAGACGGTTGCAGGGGATTACTTGCAGGTAGCTAACTTTAACCTGACTTTGGCCTAGAATAAGAGCAGAGATTGTGAGGATTGTTCTTGAGTGTGACCTAAAATCATCAAGCAAGAGGTACAGGAGTAGCCAGAACTGAGCTATATGTGCACAGAAACCAAAGGAACAGGTTTTCAAACAATGTATTATTAATTTATTATTTAATGAATATTTTGGTAATAAGTGGGTTCCCTAATTCTCATCTAAGCTGACTTTCATCAGAATTACTACCAAGAATAGCTACCTCTCAGAAACGTAATTCATCTTACTAGTATCATGATGTTCACTCATTCTGAGGCTTGGACATCTCCATCAGCCTGAGAGCAAAGCAGCTGTGTTTGAGGGCATAGCTTGGTTTAGGGCACTTCAGATCTATCAGTTCACCTCCATCCTTTTTGCACCATGGCAGGAAAACAGAACAATTGCAAACTTCTCAGTGTAATTTTTAGCTCTGTGCTGCAGCCAGCAAGTGAAGAGTATGACAGAGCCTTGCAGAATGCTGCCAGGTCCAAACGTTAAACTTGGGAACTAAATACAAGGAGAAGGGCACCAGCATGTTTATAGAAGCTCTCTCTTCAAGTCTTTGTCCCGCAGTAGGTTTGTTCTGTGATGTTGAGTGAGTAACTTCAGTTCTTTGGCTTCATATTCATCTGTAAAGGCACAGTCACAAGCCTTCATCTGCTTAACGTGTCTGGGGTGAATACCGCTGTTCTAAAGCTTGCTCTGTGCTCTGAACTGCCCTTGGGGGAGATTTATGGGTACCCGATGGAGGAGAAATGGGCAGCGAGGCATCTCTTGTTTGGTTTTAGTAGCACTTGGCTGGACTTATCTGTCTCCCAGTGGCAGGAGGTGTTTGCAAATACATATGTGTGTGAGTGCTGGGATAAGGTGTGTCCTGCACCATATGGTATGTGCAGATGTATGTTGGCAGGTGTGAACCGTGTAACTATATTTGCGCGCAATGAGGATGGGTTTGGAAGAAGAAGGAGGCTGCTGAGAACTCTGGCTAGGTACCCGCTTTTCTTGTAATGTATTACTTTAATTTAAATTCACTTTACAGTCAGTGCACATGAGAATTATTTTGAAGGTTTAATTTGCTAGCTGCTGAAAGCAATAAGGTGGCTATCAACATAGAAGAAATAGCTTGGCTGTTTGTTAATGCTCTTGGGCTGTACTGTAAGTACTCCGGGCAGCTGTAATGCTAGAGGAGCAAATAAAGCATTGTTGCTTTTAGAATGGTTTGTTTTATTGTATCAATAGTTTCTAGATATTTACACGTAAGGTATTTTCTGAAGCAGATAGTTGGGGGAATTGCTAAGGTTTCTCAAACATTCAGGTGGAAAAGCTGTTAAATCACCTAGAAAACATAACGTTTGATCTCTTATTAATGTCAGAAACTTCATTACATTTATTATGTTTGGATTAGTGATCATTTTCTGGCCATTTCGGTCAGCAGAAACTGTACTCAATTGCCTATATTTGTACTGGGAATTTAATTTCTTAGGATGGCAAGATTTGATTTTATCTGCTCTAAGCAACCATCTGGAGTAAGTTTATTTGTGTTACGTGGCTTGCATGTATTTATACTTCAGCCTGAGATCCCTTGAATCCTCTGCGTTTTTACATCCCGTATAAATGACATTTGCTTGCAACACAGTGGAGTGATTACAGCGAATACTAAAATGGCAACATTCTGCAGTAAGAAAAAATTACAATATAAAATGAACATTCATTTCCAACAGGGTGCAAATTTATACTATTTAATGAAATGCATTCACTGTGCAGCAAAATATTTCTTGTGCCTATTGAAATACAATTACGAAGTACTGAAACTTATGATATTTAACAGAGGCATTCTGTTACACAGTAAAAATCGTGTCATGTTTGTTAAAATGATATTTGATGGAGTGAAATAAACATGGTCTGTGCATATGTTTATTTCTCTATAAAGATAAAATTAAAAAATGATATCACGACATCAATCTGCTATAGACCAGAAGTCCCATACCTCGGTTTATTCAGTATCAGACATGTTCAACCATGCAGTAGTTAACTGTTTCCCTGTGACTGGGAAGCTGCTTTTCTCAGGAGGGATATGAGGGGACACAGCTTGTCAGTGACTGTGATTTGGGATAGGAATTTCTGGAGCAGGTCATATGTGGCAGATGAGCAAATGCTGTTAGCTGGTAGGTTAACTTTCTTACCCATCAACATGAGGTTGGTGGGGCCAGGAGACATTGATGCATCTATTGCAAGCAGAAAGAGAGATTGACCAAGAGGGTGCTTTACAGGCAAAGGGGCCCTCATGTGAACAGTTATGCACAAGGTCTCTCTAAGCAGTAACAGAGATCTCTGGATAGATATAATTTCACCGGTATCTGAATAGAATATATTCATGGTGCTTGGCGATAAAACCTTATTGCCCACATGCTGGACTTGTTTCAGGCTCTTGCAGAAAGACTGCAGCAAAGAATGGTTGTGGTGAAATTATAACTGGGAACTGTGTTATTCACACAGGTGCTGGAGATGGTGAAAGCAGAAGAAAAAGCATTTGTTCCAAGCCCAGTACCATTCACTGCCATGAGAGAAGGCTGATGACACACATGCATTTGTTGTCTCACAACTCTGCTTTCTGTGGATATTTACTGAGAAAGTGTGTATATTTTGTTGGACAGATTCGGGAATATCTGTAATAGTATTATGCCTGGCAATTGCACTGATTCATTTGACTATCATTGTGCTAATGAAATACAGGGTTTCTGGCTTGGAGTTGTTCTGGACAGCCATCAACCATATCAAAAGTAATTTTCCCTTTGTTTGCATGCAGTTTTCCTTTGACTGTCCTCAGCTTTCCTGTAAAGCTTAGGGAAAAAACCTGGAGATAGCCCCAGCCATCAGGCTGTGCTGGCACCACAGCTCCACCACCCATTTGGGTGACATGGTTTAGTGCGAGGTGACCCTGCCCGTGGCAGGGGGTTTGGAACTGGATGACCTTAAAGTCCTTTCCAACCCAAACCATTCTGTGATTCTATGATTCATCCCTCACTGGTGCTGGTGCTGAGACTTCCTGGTGCAATCTGGGGGCTTACATGAATTACTGCAATCCTGGTGCCATTCTGACTGACTGCAAAACCTGAGCACCTCAGAGCAATGCACCTCAGGCTCTGGAGAGCACTGGAAGGTGATTTAAGGTCTCATTAGCAGGTGGTGGTAGGCAGACATTTACTCATGTTGTTGGGGTGAAGAGCTGTGCTCTGGAATTGCTGGTGTTAAATGAACATATTTATTTGCCGATTACCAATGTGACAATCTCCCACAGACCCCAAAGAATAGGCAGGCTCTCACCCCAAGAAAAAAGATTAAACACCACAAATTATGGTGCTAATCATCAAATAGTGCAAGATGCCTTTTATCAGTGCAGATTCTGACCTGCTTTTGCTTTGTAGCTGACTGGAGATAACCACTTATCATGGTTTACACGCCTGTTTCTATTCCATAAACGTAAGGAGGCATAACTCTCTTGGGCTAATAATTGATCTGTCCATTTCTGTCTTCATCTCAGCCAAGGAAGTCGTTACATAAAATAAATGCGGTAAAGATGAAGCTGGCCATTCCCTCTCTCCTTTTTGAAGGCCATGAGCTCATTATGTTGACAAACAAAATGTTAAAGCTTGATATGAAATAAATAAATCCGATTTCCTGTTGCCCTTTTCATTTCAAAAGAGGAAAACTTGCTATTTATTCCCACCATATTGATGGGTCAAATTGAACGGGCAAAAGATTCATAAAGTTGCCTGTGTTAACTTGTGGATTTGCCTTTACTGATTTTCTCCAAGCTGCCTGTATGCTGCACAGAGCAGCTTGCCAGGGCTCCCCCAGGTAGCCTTTAGGTCCAGATGCACAAAGATATTTGCTCTCTGCTTTCAGTTAGTTTTCCATCTCAGTCCCTAGCTGTTTTCTTGGGTGGCTCTGGCATGTGTATTCATTATACAGTCTCAATGGTGCTGGTCTTAAGGCTCAGTGACTTCGTTGGCTTCCTTCTTGTATAGAGCATGAGCAATGTGTAGCGAGGGACAAGTGGATGAGTCTGGGGAGGCAACTGGGATGGAGCTAGTAAATGGGAAAAGAAGGGTCTGGGGGAAAGCAATAGAAAGGGAAGGAGCTGTGCCTAAAGAGAAGCAGGGCAGGAGAGGGAAGAGGATGGGCTGGGAGGTGGGCACAGGGTGCCAAAGGAGGGTGAGAGACCCCAAAAGGGTGTGTGGCCTCCAGGGAATTGAGAGCTGGAAAGAGGAAGGGAGTGGGGAGGAACAAAAACACACGAGAAAAAGCTAATTTGAAAAAAGGCAAATCTATGAGGAAAGCAGGAAGAAGGGAGGAAGAGAAACTGATGCAGAGGGTGTGCATGGATTTGGCATTTCCAACCTGAACATCTGCAGCTGGCAAAGACAAGGCTGCAGAAGGAGGGCAGGGGCATGATGAAACCTGCTCACAGAGCAATGGGAAAGGAGCAGCACCATTGCAGAGCCCCTCTGTGCTTTACCCTCTCTGGCTCTGCCGTCCCCCACCCTGCTTGCAGCTAAATTTATTCTGTTCCTAGTACTGTCTCTGTGCTGAACAAACCAGCACTGTACAAATTAAGAGGACAAGATGTTCAGAAGTGGCAAATTCACACTTTTTTTTGTTGTTTTCCTAGCACATAAAAGCAAATTTAGATTGGTGATGGGGAGGGCAACCAAACTTGGAGGGGAGCTGCACTAAAAAGCATTTCAGTACTCAAAGAGGCGAGCTCAACATATCAAAGCGCCTTATAAATGAATCCTAGAATTAACAAGGTGGGTTGCAGCAGTACGGATGCTAATAATAAATGGCAAGTTTCCTCCTGTAGAGATCTGAGCAAAACCACACATTGTCTTGGGACAGGTCCCTCTTTGGTTAAGATGATTACTATTTCTGCAAATACAGAACAGAATTTCCTAGCAATATTTGACCACTGTGTCCTCAGTTCCTCTGGGTCAGATGACATTTAGCATCCTCTGTGTCCCTGTTTTGGTCCTCTGTTGAAATGGGTTTTCTGGCATGGGTGCAATAGCTGCCAAAGAGAAGCAATGCAATGGGAAACCTGACAGCAACCCAGGGCTTGGTGGTTGCTTTTCAAACCAGGGAGCTGGCTCTCATTTGTGAGCAGTTCTGTGGCAATGAAGAACAGAAGCAAATGTGTTCTTTAACCCAAGCTCTCCTCAAAGAAACGCCAAGGAGAACACATCTGGTTGTTTCCTACAAGGCACTCGCAGGGCCCAGATTTCTAAAGTTATGCAAGAGCCTCAAGATACAGATTGGAAAGAAAATCTCCTCTAGGCTGAAAGTGCCTGGTTTCCTAATTCCTCAAGCCAAGAGGACTTCTGCTTCTAACTGCTGCTGTCAATTCAGGCTTTGAGATCAGACTCCTGCAGCTGTGCCAAAGCTGTGGAGGGCTCTGCTCCCCTCTTCCCTTCTCTGTGCCTCAGTCAGAGTTGGTTTTCTTTCCTTTGGTGCAACGGTTAGCAATTCAAAGAGAGGGGAAATGAGCCTGAATATGCTACTGCCAATTGCTAGGTTTAATAAAAAAAATACTTTTGACCTTATTTTTCCAAGGAAAGTAGCTTCTCAGAGGAGATGGTTTAGAGTTCTTTTAAGGGGGATGAAGGGAGCAGAAGCCCAAACCCATTTACCAGGTCAAATCCAGCGAGATTCACTGAAGAAGGGGGGAAAATTGAAACCTCAAAGTTTCACATTATGACTTGAAAGTCAGTTCTGTTTAAACTGGAAGAGCTACCTTTTTTCCACCCATTCCAAACACGTGCAAGGGTTCACTTTGCACTTCCAAGGCACTGCTCTCTTGGCTTTCCCTGCCACATCCAGTGACACCTTTCCTTAGATCAAAAAGAACCTAAGAAGAAAGGGGACCTGGAATTAGAATTTCAAGTCTCTTTTCCTGGTTTTTCCATCCAAGGGAAGTGGTGAGCATTGATACTCTCCCTGTGATGAACAAAATCTCTGTCGTCAATGTAATAAGTGCAGAGATGCAATACAGTGTCAGAAACCCAGCCCGAGACTCTCCTGCAAAATAATTACACTTCAGGAAAATGCTAATCTCATGTTAAGGAGACCCCCTGCAATCTTTGTGCTCTCAGTCATATTAGAAACTGATTTATAATTAATGACAACTGTAATTCCACTGCGTTTGCATAAGAGAGATCTTTAGCTAACTCCTAAGAAGGGTGTGAAAAATCTGAGAGACAGGTTTAATGGCTGCTTTGCCATGTTAATAATAAGTGCCTCTCACTCATAAGTACCTGAAAGCATAGACCATATGAACAAGAAAATAATCTTTGTACATTGAACATTCATATTAAACTAGAAAAGATCTTATTTGTGTAAAACCAAGAGTGTATTCCAGGTGGCATAATGTTTAATAACTGTATTTTGCCTTTAGAGAGGTACTGAAGTTGAAGTTAATACTTTGACCAGGATTTGACAGTTTACAGAGCCCATATTTAATATAGGGATGTTTGCAGGATGGATGTTGTTAAAGAGCCTGTTAGATGTAGGTTAGTTTAACATAGAAATTTTTTGTTGTTATTCTTGCTGCCTTCTGCTCTTTTCTTCCCTCCAAGCTTTACCAAATAAATAGGTCCCTAATGTATCTCCATTCTTCAACAGCATTAAAAAATCTGGGCCTGATTAATTAAAATCTCATTATCTGTCATAATTGCAGTAGGTATGCAAAACTCTAAGATTTATTATTCAAGGAATTAATGCATTTCTAGAACTCTTTGGGGTTCGTACAAGACTTGGAAATGAGCACTGTATAATAATTTGTTTCAGGAGAGCTAATTAAGTCAGTTCATTTATTCAGTTATCTAAGCCTGGTCTAATCCCATATACCACTAAAACCCTGCGACACTCCCAACTTCATTACTGATTTGAATTCATATGAAGACACAAAGAGAAAATGATCCTTCCATAGTAATGCATGGGAGGTGCTAGGCCCAAGGTCCAGAAGGGAAATCTGTGCCTGCCTAACTGCCCTTTGCTTCCAGCCAACAGTTCGGACTCCTTATAACAGGAAAGTACCTTTGGTCCTACTGGAGTCTCTTAGGATAAACACAGCTAAAGCTACCTATATTGCATCTTGCCTTTGAACCCAAAGGGGTGTGGGAGGGAAGAGGAGGGTTTGCAGGCAAGCTGCGATCACAACTGTTGTTACAGTTGGCATTTACTTTGCACAAAGGGTCTATGTTGTGGGAAAACAATGGTCCTTGTGGTCATCCTTATCCCTTTCTGCTTCATGCCAAATATTGGTGAGTATACACAAAGAGATACACAAAGATTCCACTTGTCAATAAACAAAGGGTATTTGTTCAAGATGAGGATTAAATTTGTGTCCATCTGACAGCTCTCTGTTTGAGGATGCTTACTGTGAGGGTGGGGAAAAGGCCATGATATCTGTTGTCTGCTGTCTCTTGTTGAAAAGGCTATTGGTTACTTTTAAAACATAAAATAGTTTTTCAGAAAACAAAGGAACAAATGATTCCGATTGATTGTCTCACTCTAATTCTGGGGACTCTTTTGCTATGTGAATATTATGAGATAGTAAAGATGAGAAGATGACTACTTGATGTTTACATGACAAGATTGTCCATTGTGGTCAATCTCATGGAGCGAGTGAAGTGGTTGAATTTATTGGGTTTTTTAGGTCAGGTGTTTTAATATGCTGGTTTAATAGATCTAAGAATTACGTACAACATATGTGAGGTTTTATTCCTTCCATTATTGTCTCACTGTTTCCCCCAAAGCTTCCTACTCCAATCTAGGCAGTTGAATAAGGGCTAATTCTCACTTGCCTGGCAGTGCCACAAGAGACTGGCAGCTTCCCAGTGCCTACAGACTTGTTTAACTGCCCACTTGGAAATGGAGGTTGACAGAAATTGAACTCCTGCAAACCAGTCTTGGTATATACCAGTTGGAGTTGATACTGGGTATCTGAGTTGAACACGTATGGGGAAAGCTCTGAGGACCTCAGATCTCATGCAAACTGGCTATACTAGGCACCCATTTGATTTCTTTTCATGAAAACATGCCATAAGATTACTACTTAGGTCTGTAGCTTTTTAAGTGTGTTGTATGATGCTGCTTAAGGAAATCAAAAGGAAAAGCAAGTAGCAGCTCCAGAGAAATAGCATGAATCTGTTGCATTAGGTAAAGTAGATCTACAGAAAGCTTCTGTTTTGCCAAGGAGAACTGAAAAAGCATTTCAGTCCTTGTATTGGTGTAGTAAGGGAATTGTTTATTAGCAAGCTGATATAATAGAGCAGTTGGTGTTCTAAGTAAACAGAGTTATTTTATGGTTTCATGTGAGCCTGCAGCCTCCTTTCTGAAGGCACAGCCTCACCAGATAGACAAAGTGATGATGGCCTTCTAAAATCCTTAATATTTCTTTTTGGCTGTGCACAACTTCTTCATAATTCTACATCCAGTTCCTTTTTTGCAGCCCTGGATGCTATAGCTTTTGATGAACCAGGTTTTATGTTTTTTCTCTTCCATTTTGTAAAGAATCTCCATTATTAGATGCTGACACCAATTGATTATCCTGCTCTATTGCATCTTCTAAGAATACACAGCCAATTAATCCCCTCTGCCTTTGTAAGGGTGAACAAGCCATGTAGGCTCCTAATAGTCCCACCACAGCATGTTGTTCCTTTGTTACTAAGGCAGCAATTAACAAGTTTCTAATGGAACAAAAGCTCCCAGACAAGCACAGCATGATAATAGGAAGGTGCCTACTTCTTTTCTTCTCAATGTGGCCAGATCTTCTATAACCCTTCCTCCCTTCCCCCCTTGGGTTGAACAGCCCTGTCAGGGTACTCACTGGGGCATTTTTATTCCCTCACTATCTGCTGCAGTGAATTAAAAATCATGATGTTTACACATGTTCAGTTATGATTCAGGTTCCAAAACATAAATCTGAGCCGCAGTCCTGTTAAAAGCGAGAGGTGTTTTAATGGTAGTAAAGGGGAAAAATGATCTTTTCTTACCAAGATGATCTCTGTGGTGCCATTGACTTCTGCACTGTCAGGTTTTGCTGATGGAGTCATTGTGTTATAAAGTGATTCTTTCAGTTTTTAATGTCATGTTTATGCAAATGAAAACACAGCAAGAGAAAGGGAGGCCAAGAAGGAGACTTGTCATCTTTCCACAATAATCTAGATGACTATTTTCTTAAATAAAGGTCTCAGTTGGAAAATAATTGCATCTGTGCATAAGATTAATAATAACTGAGTAATTTGCTATTGTTTTTCATTAAGAGAGCTGGTTTTCAGCTGAGCTATTTAAAAATCCAGAAAGGAGCCTTCTGAAATTCTGATTATTTTAAAGTTAAAGGAGATGTCCTTTGATATGTTATGGAATGCAAAACACATCTTTTCCACCAGTTGACTTCAACCTCTCTGGGCTTAGTTTTGTGTTTTGGTGCGTGCTAGGTATTTTTTAGGTCTGAAAGAAGCAGGGCTTGAATCCTCATTCCTGGGAAGCCCTAGTGTCCTGATTTACTCTTAAATACCCCTTCTGCATGGGGAAAGGTTGTGCTGGTGGATGGCTGGCAGAGAGAAAGGCTGGTACAGGGGTTAGTTCTCCAAAGTGATGGAGCAACCCTAGGGTAGATCACCAAACTCCTCTGAATAAACCATGAAAGACAATACTATTGTCCATTGTCCTTTATGGAAATGCAAACTTAAGAAGGCTCGACCTGTCTCCCACTGAGTGGCTGGACAGTGTCTGCCTTGGTCTTGGGAGGTAGGACTAAGAAGGAAGAGAGCTTGCCAGAGAAAATGGATGCATTTACGGCCATTAACTTTCCCAGTGGAAAGTAATGTTTCCCAGTGGAAAGAAAATGCTGTGCTTTAATTTTTAGGGATAAGATGTCACAGGAGATGCATGTAGGTGTTTGTGGTATAGCCCATAATCTGTGTCCTTCGGAAGAGCCTGTAACTGTGAGAGACCTACACTAAAACTGGAAACCACATCAAATGTGACTGATTTTAGGCTGTGCTGAACTTAGGTCATGTTGGGAAGTTGTGAAGAGAATCTGTCCTGATCTTTGAGGGGAGATTTCAGATTAAAGGTTTGCATGAACGTGTGCTGGATTCAAGCATCACTTATACCTGCATCTGAAAAGGTGCTGCTTTGGTGGTTTCTGGAGGAGGTCCTGTTGGGAGCTGGTGTAGGTCCTCAGTACCCATGGTTTTCTTTCTTTCTTTAATAAATATTTTAAGCTAGAAAATAGTAAGTGACTATAAAGAATTTGGCAAAAACTTTGGCTTGCAAACTTTTGTAAGATTTAGGTTCATTATAGAAGCTTGAGACTTGAAACTCCTTTCTTATAGTTCAATAGAAGTGTAATGAATGGGTGAGCTGGTATCTGTCAACACAACTAGTCCAGTGGGGGTGGGGGGAAACAGGGACTCATTTCTTTTGGATAGTAATGTCCTCTGTGTTGGACTCTTGTCTTCATAAGCAAGTGCTGTATCAGTATAAAGGGAATAAAGTGCAAGAATAAGTCTTGCACTGAAGTGCTATCACTTTGAAGTGATGCTTGAAATGCTTTAGCAGTCATGTAGCTGCAGCAAACAAAATGGTAGTATAGTGAGAGACTAGAAGAAAACATAAGGTATAATCACCCCCTTGTAAAACAACTGATAATACATCTTCATTGGGAACTCAAGCTCTATTATCTCGAGAACAACAGAGTACTACAGAATGAGAGAGATGTGAATTTTAAATGGAAATTTTCTGCTTGTTTTTAGCCTTAGGGGTGGAAAAGTCAATTTTAAGCCGGAGATGTATCAGAGAGTGTGAGTAGAAATATGAGTAATGGAGAACATGGGCTTCTGCCTGCCCTTGCTCATAAGGTATTAAGAGGGAGTCAATTATCCTGGAGGACAACAAATTGAAATTGAGAGGAACAGTCTGCACCATTAATCAGTGTGACTCTCCAGGACTCCATATGCAAGTCTGAAGGGGAATAACCTTTTATATAGGTGAGCAGATGTATCTGGCCATGTAAACTGATTATTCTGTGATGCTGCATACCCATCTTTCTCAGCCCTAAGAACTCTGCCTCCATGCAGTAATTGAGTCTTGTTCCTGTGCTGGTCTAGAGCGTAAAGTGGAAGTATAACTTCAGACCATCATGGTTACAGGGCAGCAAGAGCCTGTGATCAGGCTAGCCTTACCCTTAAGCTCATGTGGGATGTATGGAAGTCAATCAAGCTGACTTGCCATGAAACATGCATGCCCACACATGCTCTGCAGCTACACACATCTCCTTGAGTGTCTCCTTGAGAATCCCCTTGTCTCCTGTGCAAGGAGAATTGAATTGGATCCCACATCCACAAATCCACCAGACCTTTGCTGACCTCCTGAGCTCTGCAGGTGAGAGGTGTGAGCCCATGGGTCATTTGAATTGGATGTTTCCCTTTCAGTAGCAGTGTTTGAGGTCATTTCAACAGCTTGATACACCTGTGCTTTCCTTAATAGGCTGTCAAACCAT
>JANHGB010042625.1:0-64668 GCA_026283785.1 Coracopsis vasa
TGACCAAGGACTTTCTCAGTCTCATGCTCTGCCAGGGAGGAGGGGAAGCCGGAAGGAAGCAGAGACAGGACACCTGAACCAAACTAAACTGCCTCCCGTGAGCATGAATCTTTGCAGACTAAGATTACCCTTTGGAGCAGCAGTCCTACTCACATGAAACTTCAGGAACATCGTGTCACGAGAAACACAGATGACATGAGTCATTTCTTTCTTTTCGACACAGGCAACAAATTATGGCCTCTAGGCTGCTGATAGCAAATATGCCTCTACGCCAATCCGGGAAAAACTTCAAGTATTTTCCCATAGCAATCCTAAAACCCCCCAAACTGGTCACTCATTGGCAAATATCAAATTACTTCAACACAAAAAGGTTGAGAGTGTTTCTCTGCTCTTTTTTTTATTAAACTCATTTTCCATGTTTTCAGTAAGCAACCCTTTGTAGAGTATCTGAACATTAGACTTACCTTTTGCTGAAAGGCAACCTAAGTAACTCAACTTGGCCATCCTGAAAGGGTCACCCTGGTCAGACTTAAAAAGATTCACTGGTATTGAAACGCAGCTCGCATGGTCTTCTCAACTTGCACAGCTATTAGGGTTGCTGCATCTCAGTTTTGTTGCAGTGAGTAAAACAGTGTGGTGCACTGAAACCTGGAGTTGACAAAAACACCTGAATAGTCTAATCTGAATATTCCTGGAGGGTTTTTTTTTCAAGACTGGTTACAACTCAGAGGTGTCTTTTTTTCCTTTCCCTCCTTCTCACTATAATCTTTTTGTTATAGCCATTATTACAAACGGAGAATTCCAATACCGTCCTGTTTTTATCTTGCATTAATGGTACATACTAAATGATTTTCACTGAATTCTGTTTGATGAGTTTTGCAGACCTAGGCCTAAATCTTCTTGGGCATTGGATTGGTTTTTGTAATACAGCAGCTTGGAAGCAACAGTGTAATACAATAAATGAACAGTAAGGTGACTCCCCTGAGTTTTACTGATCATATATGAATCCTAAGGAGAATTTTTATGTTTTGTGTACTTCACAGGTACACTTCATATACAATTCATTCCTTCGTCATTACCTTGCCCTTTTTTTTTAACGTTACTTTGTATTACTGGAAGTTACTGACAAAAAACCCTGTTTAAATCTTCTACTGTCTATTTTCGGTCAGTGATCCACAATGTAGAAATAGAGAACAAAACTTAGGAGTAAAAAAACTCTTGTATTTTTCATGACAGCAGCTTGACAATTGCAGGGAAAAGAGCCAAAAGAGAAGCTCCACCATACTGCATTCCCATAAAGCTCAGGGTTCCTTAGAGAAGTCTCTCCTGCCAGACTTCTTTGACAGATTCCAGACAGATAAGAGACGCAGGTACTTTAACATGTTACTGCCTATCCGCAGTGCTGTACTGACCTTTAAACCTTAATGGCTTTGGCTGACTACAACTGTACCTCTGTTTCAGGGCAAAGTAAAAAGAATTGCCTACACCTTGACAGTGTCTCCATCCAGTAGAACAAAGAAGCAGTTGCAACAACAGTACACCAAGAGCCACGCTATGCAAAAATTATAAAAATATCAACAAGAATATTTAGGAAGAAAATCTGCTTCCAAGCAGATTTATTTTATCACTCTTTTGGCAATCCCCTCTATTGCCAAGGTAACAAACCAGCATGCTTAAGAACTCACTGTATCTTTGAACATGGAAATAAGAACGCAAATGAGAATATACTGAGCTGAGTTTGACAAATTAATTATAATACAGTACAGCCTCAAGTCTGCACCTCTGGTGTCTAAAGAAGTTTAAGCGGATAGGACAGTGTGAAGCAAAGTTGCAGTTTCTGTCCTTAGATATTTATTCCTGAATCTTCTGCAGTATTTCTCCTAGATCCTTGCATTGCTGCCAATTCACATCGTTAACTGAGGGCGCTATTTTTCTTCTGCCTTTAAGAGTGTGACACATGAGCCAGCCAAGAGTAAATGCTGCTTCTGGTACCAATTAGTACAGACTGCCATACAGTAGCAATGTCATCATGAATCAAAGTGTCAGTGTTTCTTCTCCCAGCAATCTCACTCTCCCTCAGCCTACAAATCAAGATGTGCAAACACAAAGTAAAAATGCCACAAATGTTCTGAGAGGCAAACACCTGAAACAAAACATTGACTATTCGTAAGACATTCTTATTTCTGTTTAAAATAAATCTCAGCAGAGATAGATAAACTGTGTAACCAGAATGTTCACTACAAATGAATCTACAAAACCAAATCTGCACAAGCAATTCCTTTTGTTCATTTACAGATGTCAGAACTGTTAAGAACATAATTCAAAGGAAAAAAGCAGCACAAGAAATTGATCACAAGCATTAATTTAGAAGATTTGCTGAATAAATTATAGAGATAATTCATCCAGCTCTAGTTTTACTGTGAACTTACAACATATTTTATAAACTGAACAAAAATGAATACAATGCTTTTATATATATATAGAAATAGATACAGAGAGAAAATGTACTATAAATAGTTCACATTTCTATCCATCCCTTTACCTAAAGCAGAGAAGAGAGCAGAGGTAGAAGAGTTAGGTGGAAACAGTCTGATTCGGTGTCCAATTTTCTCAATATTACATCACAAATACAAATCCTATTCTGCTTTTTTGCAGCGCAAAGATGCAGCTGCCCCAAGGTTTTTTATGACTCTCCTATCTACCCCGCCTTATTCCTAGCAGCTACTGCATTTGGCAATCATCTTACCGCCAGTGCTAGAAACCAGAAAACTTTACTGTCATGCCTCAGAGCAAGGTGCAATAAGCAAAAGCACTTCCATGCCAGACCAGTGGGAGCCTTTCTGAACATCTAAAGCTGTGCCACCATTACCTTTCACAATAACTAAGTTCATATAAAATGATGAAATTCTTGGATTTTTTTTTAATGAGAAATTCTTACTTAATGAATTCTTTGACTGAGATTGGATTACTAAATAAAGATGGTTTCATGGTTTAAGATGACTGTTATTTTCTAATATAATAATATAATAATATAGCTCAATTATATTCTATTAAGAAATACTCTTAAAGAAAAACTCAGAGATGTGTCAAACTCTTCCTTTGCAGAGTGCCAGCGCACAGACTATTCATTACTTAAGTACATGACTTACAAGTTGAAGCATAGCTTAAGTATGACACTAGATGTTAGACAGCCCTTCAGACAGCCTCTGTACAGGGAAAACATAATCCCTTGATTTAAGGTGGCACATATTACGGAGGGTATTTATTCAGTTTCTAGCACAAGCAAGTGTTTTTCTACATCAACTAAAATGCGTATGACTCTAAGGAATCTAAAAGCTTTGGTAAGCTATTGCTACATTCACATTAACATCACCATGCAGTGATATAAAAGAGTCCAATTAATGGGGTGTTGCATTAATTCGCTAAGAGTGTTGCACCCACTCCCACCAAAACCCAGTCATTCAGCCTGTTAATGCCATTGCTTGTATATAAAACTGGACAAACAGGCAGAGGCTAAGAGGATTAACAGAAAAGCTTCTGTAATACACCAGAAGGTTTGCTGTATTTTGTAAACATCTTTCAAATGGGAAGTGCAATGCAGCATTCTCAGAGCCAGATCACTACTCAATTACTTCTATTGTAGACTTACCAATCCTTTAATTGCACCTGCAGGCAGAATTAATTTTGGCTGACTGTATTTTTTCTAATGGCAGTTTCACATTCACACAGTTTAGCACAATGAATTGCATCCTAGTAAGATGTAAAACTGCCTAGAGTAAGCAAAGAATGTTTAGCCATTAAGCATTCATACCTAATGTATTGCATTACAGTTACTCACACCAATGCTTCAAAGATCAGACAGTCTGTATTTCCAGAGGAATTCAGTCTCCCTAATGCCTCTTAATAAGGTACATGGGGTAACAGAAACTCTAACACAAGCCAAGAATATGGGTGCCCTCCTCTGACTGCATTACTGGTTCAAATGTGCCAGCTCTAAGTGCAATTTAAAATATGGTATTAGCGGAGCAAGAAACAGAAGGTTACAAATGTGTGCACACGGTATATCCAAACAAATAGACAAAGAGAAGGAAGGATCATGGGGATAAGCTGGTATTAATGGATAATGCTAGGTCGGGATGAGACTACAGCAATAATGCCACAAAGTGGGGATTCAAGATAAATACATTTAAAGTGACTCAATACACTATTTCTGGACATTTTTCAACTTCAATGTTTGCCATGACATCAGGCAGAAAGACTGATATTATTCCCTTGAAATCAATAGCAAAGTTGATTTCATCAACTGCAACAGAAGAAGTGGGAGTCCATATTATGATTGGTTTTCACTCTATCCCTCATACTGTGGAACAACTAAATAAGCATAGAGACCTACAACGAGTTTCACTCACCTGAAGTATTTACACAATTCTACTCTTTGTCCCTAAATTTACTTTGCAAATTCGGATTTTATAGACACTTCCTACATAGCAGTCAGTGATGAATTTGAAATACTGAAGACCAAATGCAAAATGTAGCATCCAGTGCTGAGAAAGCACTTGTGGAGCTTCATGGAGCCCTCCAGCTTTTGCTACAAGGGTTCACGTGTCTGAGCCACAGGGTGCCAAAGACACTGAGGTAAGGATCAGCAACACTGCTTGCAGGGCTGTTATTGCTGTGCCTCAAAAAAGCAAAGCAGAAGACCTTTGCTGGCCCCATCTATACCATCTCGTTACGCTGAAGAGTGAACATGAACCTTCTCCACCGCCACCTGATGGGAAAGTCCTGACTCCTTGTCATGCTCCTATCATTGAACATACAGCAATATAACTTAGGGAAGCTATGGGAGTAAAAGAGATGAAGAGTGGGAAATACATCCTTTTTGCTCTCTCTCTCTCTTCCAGAAAGAAAATGATTTCATCCTGGCTGCTGTGGGAAATGGGGAGGATGCACTTGTGCATGTGCATTTTGGTGTTCAGTTGTAGGGGGTTTGTTTGTTTGTTTTCTTAAAGAGTTCTGGTGTACTTTTTCCCCCACAGGAACATCCTGCTTTACTATTCTGGGGTTGACCAAGCATCTCCCTGGGCATGTCCTTAATAGTCCCAGAATGCATGGCTCCATTTGGGCAGAGCACCACGTCCGTACACGTGCATTACCGGATATGAAGACAGACACAGGGTTATATGTGAGCCTACTGCTGTCCCTGCCACACGCCAGCAGCGAAGACATATGGCAAACAAACTAGAGACCTTTATAGCTGCCTTGAGTCCTCTGAGCTTTCTGCCTTCAAGAACGCAAGTTTTTTGCCCTGCTTCAGACAGAAATAACTGAAGCTCAAAACAAATATTCCACCTTCTTGAGGGAAACTAAAATATAAGGCTTAGCTTTCTGTCCAGATTTGTCCAAGCAGAGGAGGAGAAAGTGCTGTTTATTACGTGCAGAGACGGAGAACTGTGAAAGCCACAGAAGAACCTCTCTGTATGTTGTGTCAATGTAGTGAACAGAGCAGGGGGATCTACGAGAGTGCTGTTCAGTTATTACACCAGCTGAAGTGTGCAGCACACAGCTGGTATCGCTGTCACTCACAGTTACTATACTCTGGTTACAAACAGCTGCACTTTTCTTTTAAAAGTAAAACAGACACCATTTAGTGGAAGCTGGACACAGCCCAGCTAACAAACTGGGTATAATCTATACACAACAGGCTATAAACACAATACAGTAAGCCTTTTTAATAATCCTAGCATGATTTTAATGGCTACTCCAGTCTAACGTAATGACTAAAGAGAACATACCCAAATATTTAAAGAATCCTGACATTTAAATATTTTTAAGTCACCTAGTCTTTGCTGTCTGAAGAAAATAGCAAGGCTGTGAATCTTGCCTAAACTAAGAGCTGTGAGTGAACAACCAGAGGAAGACAGCAAACTGATCTTACAAAACTCTGCTAGAACATATTTACACACACAACCACAGCTATTTATAAGAATCCATAAGCAAAATTAAAAGTACATGTCCAAGTTTTATAGAAGCACATCTTCTAAAAGACTTTTGTAGTTATGGTTTCAAGAATAGCCGTCAGTGCTGAAAGGCTTCTTTTCTTGGGCAGTGCCATTAATCAGCCCTCCAGAGGTTAAACATAAGGAAAACCAGAAAACAATTAGAAGCAATCTTTCCAAGTCCTTTGTTAATATACTACTACTAACAAAACTTAGTACTAGCTCAAGAAAACCACAAGTGATATCATTGACATTCACTGGGAAACCGCACAGCAGACAATTGGTACAAGGCATATGTAACTCTTGGCTTTTTCTTACCACTAAAAAAACCATAGTCGATAAATGAATGTCTTGAATGTCTTGAATGAGGAAGTTAGTTAGATACAGGCAGTGTGGGAAAATAAGTATGTGGTTGGACATCAAAACAGTCATGCTGGTAAAACTTTAATCTTGAAAACTTTAATTTTAATCTTACTGTTATTGATTAAACACTCTGAAACTCTAAAAAAAAAAAAAAAAACCCAAACAAAAAACCCCAAACAACCTAAAAAAAACTTTAACAAAAGAGCACCCTTTGCTTGCAAATAAAATATCTGGAAAATAGCCCAAAATGACAATTTTAAAGAGCCTTTTCCATTGTACTTATAAACAGAATAACCACAAACACAGTTCTGTCTGTGAGTCTGCTCAAGTTTTAGCTTTTGATTCTTTGCAGTAAAATAGGAATAGAAACCACACTGTTTAAAAGGATGCTATCAACCATATTAGCCTTGAAGGGAAGAAATGTTTTCACAGACTATTCAAGAGGAAAACCAATAAAAGTGCATGCCAGAAGGTAAAAATTTATCCAAATGTATTTATTGCTCAAGACCAACAGGCTCAGCCATAGATACAAAGCAGCTGCATGAACATGTTCCTGCTGCTTAAGCACCAAAGTCCATTCACTGTTGGGTGAGAAAGCTGGGCAGAAAAGCCACACACAGGTCATGCAGGCACCCCTCCTGGGTCTGGACCAAATAACATTCAGGATTTTGCGTCCGCTTTTCTTCAGAGAAAAGGGAAAATCTTGTCTCTTTAGAATTCAAACATTTCCAGAAGCATCAGTACCCCAAATGCAAACAGCACAGAGTTACCATAGAAAACGAGAGCAGCGCACAAAACACTGGAGGAGAAAAACGCCATGAAGTTTTAAAATGCAACTGCAACACTGGACAGTGTAGGGCATTCATCATTTTAGGTAACTTTCCAAATGACATTTTAACACAAATAGCTAAATTGTTTTGGTAACGCACAGAACATCAATAGTAGGTGGTTGTCACAGGACATGATGCAGAGAACTGGTAATCCTACAACGACAGTCAACTACAAACTGTCTGACAGTATTTCATATTAAAAGCAACTTGAATATATCATGCGTGGTTTTGCCTACTTAACCTGAAAGGTATGAGACATCAATTCAAGTTTTCAAAATTATTTTATCTGATCAGGCAAGCCTCATAAAAGCAGTATTAAAGTAATCTTAGCTTACCAACCTTTAGGTTAAAAGCCTATCTGTCTTGCCAAAAGGGCAACTGTCATAATCTGCCTTAAATTAAAACTTTGGAATGGTGAATATACACTGTCTTCCATGCCCTAAGGTTAATTTTATTTCTTATAAATGTCATAATGTGACTCAGTAAAGAAGGCACAATAAAAATACAAACTGTAATTGTTGTATCTTTATGTTATGACTTTCTAGATAACAGGAGGCAAAATTATGGAAAAGCCACTTTTAGAATCATAAAATGGTTTGGGCTGGAAGGGACTTTACAGATCACCCAGTTCCAAACCCCTGCTATTGGCAGGGACACCTTCCGCTAGATCAGGTTGCTCAAAGCCCTGTCCACCCTTGTCTTGAACACTGCCAGTGATGGGGCAGCCTCAACTTCTCTGGGCAACCTGTTCCACTTGTGTTTTATTAACCTAGCAGACTTTTCTGAGCTTTTTCCACGATAGGTGCTTGAGAACAAGATGCACAAAATGGGTTACATCACATGTAAGCAAAATGCATTTTAGACTCAAGAGTGGTTCTTCATACTGAAGCTTTTTTAATTTGTTCTACCAAACCTTTAGCTGCCTTATGGTTTATACTGATTTCTGCAAAAACAGATCAGGACAAAAACCCTTCCACTGAGTAGTAAGAACAACTTAAAGGCTGTCGCATTGCCTTTGAAAAATGCTTTGTTATCTAAGGACTTATGTAGGGAACCAGAATGTAGTCAGCAAGATACTACTGCTACATGATTACCACCTAGATGAAAATCCCTCTGTGCGTAATGCAAGATAACTGAATCCAGGTTAACCCTCCTGGTTAAGCTCCTAAGCTACCTCAGACTGCAGCCATCACATTCACTGTGTATGGCTCTAAGTGCTAGAAACAATGTGGAAGACTGTAAAAATAATGGCTATGAAAAAACCCAGTATGATAGGTAGTAAAGGCAAGCAATAATTTTACAGTAAACTGCAGTTTTCACTATTTTCTAATCTATTACGATTAACACGGTAAAATAAAATACATACCAAGTAATGGTGGAAGAGACAGATGCCTCAAATATGGCAGCTTGCAGGTATTGATTAATAAAGTAATAGAAATACCAGCATTCTCTATGGACTCAGTCCCATGTGTCTGTCTCCAATAAGGTCTTAAATTATATTTATAAAAAGAAAAAAAGACAATTCAATCTGCTCCAGAGCAAAATGTTTTCTTGCAATGGTCTCCTAAGTGCTGAAAATCCCACAAAGCATGACTTTGCACTTTTAACTTCTTTTTTTTGACTGCAGTTTGGGTATTCAGGTGGAATGAGGTGTCCCAGCAGTCCAGCAATGTGCTTTTGTGAAGCACTCAATAAGCCATCCAAACTCTGCCTGACCACACCACAGATTACAGTAAGGAGACATTCAGTCTGTCTATCAAATAAGCATCAGCTAGCAGCAAGACTGAAGGTAGACAGTTAGTACACACCTTGCATGACTGCTCAGTACCAGAGAAAAGTAAAGACTGCAGATGCACAACTCAGATTTGGCCAGAGGGGATGTAGCAGCTCAATCTGCCTCATGAAGATTGTAATTCAAAAGCCAAAATCACAGCTTCAAAAGAAGAACAGCAGTGGGGTTTTTATTGCTGAGATTCAGAAGTATCTAAGAGAAATGAAATGAGAGAAAAATAGTATATAAGGCTAGCTAACTTAAGTCTGGCAGATGGAAACACATCTAAGAGCAAAATGACTGAAAGATACTAAAATGTCTTGATATAAAGCTACAAAGTTATCAGTCGCATTTTGTATACTAGGTCAAAACCGTACAGCTCAAATAAAAGTAAGTAGTTTTAGAAAATTAATATATAAATATTATTCCCCAAATCACTATTTTATTAATGATATTCCCCATTACTTAAAATCCAGTCAAGGTGCTACACGCACTCTTACCCAGGAAAAGGTATTCACTGGTTACAGACAGTGCAAGGAACAGCTCCAGTTTGACTAAGGCATAGCTCAAGTACATTCAAAGCCCAAGAACACTCTTCTTCTTGCCTGAGGACCCACAGCACCCCTTGCTGTGGTAGGGCAGACAAAAGCAATGCTCCCCAGAAAGCACCTCTAGGTCACTGCTGCTCACCTCTCCTGCAAGCAAGAGACAATGCCTGGTGCCAACCACAGGCAGGGTGGGAGGGAACACTTCGCCTTCCTAATGTCCAAGAAACAAAATCAACCTTATGCTTCTGGACAACTTTAAGCAGAAGGAAAACAAATCCATTATATTTATTCAAATAAATGTTGGAAGGTTAATGCCATTACCGAAGGAGCTCTGTCAACCTTAAATATTATCATATTTTACAATTGTCAAATAAAGGCATTTCAAAAGCAACATTTGGCATGGACTGCAATGCAAGTAATCCATTACCTTTACCACATCTGGCACAAATTTTGTTTGTGCTTAGAACAGGCAAGTGAATGAGACTACCTGGATAGCTAGATCATAAAAGGCAGGTAGGCATAAGCGTTCATCCTACTTAACCATCATTTTGACTGCTTGACCTATGAAGAACAGTTTCAATGCTAAAGCAGTTGCACATTACATCATAACCTCATGCATCTGTAATGAAATTAATGGCACTAACTTCTAACTTAAAAATCACATATGTTATTTTCCTGCAGGATGAAAGAAATGCAAATGAAAAATTTATTATATGCCTTCTGGTCCTCTGTATCAAACTGAGCTGAAGAGGTCAGAAGTTTATTGCATTTCATCACATGTTCGTATCAGGTAGGAGATCAGAACTGATTATGATGGGTTTTTTTCCTCTAGAAAAGTCAAATGAACCCGACTTAAAACATTATTGTAGATATCCTCTAACAGCTGATATATAAGAAAACCTGTCTGAAGAATTTCAAAGAGAGTAGTATTTCAAAGGAAGCATTTATAATTGTCCAAATATCAATTATATATTCTAATAATTCTACATTAACTTATTTATAGTCTCTTTTAGCCATCCATTAAAAAGACTTTATTAAAAAGATTTGTTTCCCTAAACCACAGCTTCTTCTCTAATTAAGACAGATATGTCTACATCAAAAAAGCAATTCTCCCACATGAGACTTCAGTAATTTATTGTCTATATTGTCTCCTCTTTGCATAAATATCTTCAAAATACTAAAAAAACCCCAGCAAATTGACCATATAATATCACTTTTTTTCTTCAAACTCTTGCAGGATTTAACTGATGCATAAGCAGAGTGTCTTCACATGGGGTACAATGGCAGTCAGAAAAGATGATGCCTAATGCAAAAGTATTAAACCTACTGATAACACTGGAATATGAAAAGTTAAGTGCCCAAAATTCACATCTAAACAGGTATATTTTAAGCCAAATCTGGAAAACAAGTAAACACAGGAAGGTGAGAACAGAGCAAACGTATTTTCACCCTTGACTCCAGTTATAGCCAGTAAACTCAAAATGCTGATGCTCACCAGTTTTAAAAGTCTTCTGCAGTAAAGTAACACAAATACAAATGTTGATGTAAGTTCAACTTTGATAAAAACAAAATTAAAAGAGACACCCCTGCACAGAAGTTTTGGGGTGAATTATGACTGTCTAAAATGTTCTTTCAACAGGAAGAATTGAAGAAAAGTAGGCTGTAGGAAAAAGAGATTTTGGAAGCCACCAAGGCATAGTAAGATACTTGGTTTGAAGATACTCAGTTTGAAGATACTCACCTACTATGTTCTGGTGTAAACTGAACTACTGCTTAAACTACATAAACGCACATGCACAAATCCCCTAACAGCCCAACTGTGTCTACAGGCCCTCCTGAACATAAAAAAAACCCCAAAACCTGCAAAGTGAACACTTCTTTGCCCCATTCTCCAAATCTCTCTAGGGACAGGTAGGCAGCCTGAAAATGCAAGGTGTAGGTGAGGTGTCCAGGAAGGAGACATCATTAGAAGTACAAGACAGAAGAATTAATTAACAGAAAGAGCCAAAATCCAACTTTAAATTGAAAGCAAATAGTCAGTGATGCATCTTAAAGTTAAAAAATGTGTAGGTCTCTGGAATCAATATATCTCTGTTGAGAGAAAGCCAACAAACTGGCAGTTATCAAAGAGCTCCAGGCTTAGCTGGAGAGGGTCAGAGTGATATCCAGAGGGTTTCATCACAGCCCTGATCAGTATGGAGACACACACACAGGTTAGTAGAAATGGATAAACCAGGCAAGAATCCATAGATCCAAAATCTCTATTTGCTGCCTTTTTGAGGCTTCTTGATTCATGTTGCGTACCATGCCAAAGGTATAAAAAACACTGAAATGAAATGAAGAAGACTTTTCATTAGGCAACCTCAACAGATCTTTTAAAGGAAACAAAATGAGCAGAGAAGAAACAATAGACCAGGCATGGCAAATTTAAAGGCACTCAGAGCTGCTTTCCAAAAAGTCACAGAGACATCTCCAATTAATTTCAACATAATCAGTATTAGGCCAATATCCAGTAGCTAGAAATTCCTACTGCCCTAGTACAAAAAATTGTTCCTATTATACCTAGGAATCATAGGCTTACACTGAATTGTAAAATTGTAAAGCTCTTCCAAAGGTTCATCACCTGCTAAGATATCAGTACTACTCCAGAGGTTCCCAGGTAAGGCATAGGTACCTCTTTTTTGAGAATGTCTCCCCTGAAGTATAATCAGGCTTTGCTGGTTCATGAACTTCCCCGTTGCTAATATACGAAATGAGAAGAAAAGGTAATAGGCAACTGATGCTCAGGGAAGGCAAGAATGTTGATATACAAACAGGAGTGCTATGAAGATCTTGACAAACTACTTTTTGCTGTATTGATCCAACCATGACAAATAAAGTTAGCAATTTCTAATTCAGAATTATTTTCTGTATTTTATAACACAAAGAGCAATTAAACAAGGCTATGCCACTGTTCATTCTCTTTGTCAATAAGTAAGGGGGGATAGTTACTCTTTTATAAAGAACCATGTGATTTCTTCATCTAGAGTTTGATACAAGAATGTTTCCTTGCCTCTTCTATTTTTCTTTCAACTCTTCTCTCTTAAACATTTGAGAAGCACAAGTTATCATTCATCTGATGCAATTTAGAACAGATGTTATTTCTGTTCTTCAGTTATACAGATAATCTCTTAATTAAATATCAGCATACAGCACCCTGAGAATTGGATTGATATTTTAATCACATATTTCTCTACTTTGTTACTTCACTTTTACTCTGGCACATGGGTAAATTGCACATGGCTGTAAAAACCCGTGCATGGTCAAATTCTGTAATGCACAAGCCATAACAATAGAATTCTCACAGTGATAGGCAGAAACTAACTCCGAAATGTTGTTCAGACAGCAAAAGCATAAATGCTAACCAGCAAACAACCCTCATATTCTGAGCCCTGCACTCCCACTCCTTATTTAAGAACTTTTAGAGAACACACAAAAAAACTTGTGGATGACGCAATCCTTTACTGAAAAAGCATCATGTATCAGTGAACAAACACTGAGATGATCTCAATTACACAAGCAGTCTTCAAAATACATTCCCAGTATCATACTGTTCCATTTTTTCTCTACTAACTTTTAAGGAAAACATTTTTTCCAGACATAATTACACATTTACACATTATAGCAAAACAACCTCAACATTTTCTGTTACAGATAGGAGATTTATTTAGCCTTCCTGTGGGGAAAAAATTTAGAGCTCTAGTACCCAGCCCTCAACATGCTTCTCTATAGTAAAACATTGAATAAACCTCTCCCAGCACAGTTTTGTTGAAGAGGGCTGAAGGATCAAGTTTAACTATCCGAATCCTTTTCTAAGGTGTCAGACATTAGCTAATCCTATTATTTCCTAATGCACTGGCTGATTTATTTGGTATGTTAAAAACACCACATCACCTTTACCCACTGGGCAGGATCCTTCCTATGTTAATTTTAAAAAATAACCTTCCCCTCAAGAAATGTAGTGTTGTAGTAAAATGCATGTTGAAGCTATGCAAATCTAATAATATAGTTTTATTGTATTAATCTCTAGAATAGTTCATTGTTATGTATGCTTGGTTTTTATGCTTTGATCTAGATTTTATTTATGTATTATGTATAAACATTTGACACCTGTATATTGCTATTTACTATCAATATTATTGTATGTCTTATTAATAAATATTTAAACATGTAATATATAAAATATTACTAGATTTCAAAGTGAAGGGAAATTGTGATAAAACACCAATAAATCAGTAATGTATCAAAAATGAAAGATGCTATACTCCTCCTCAGTGGGTTTTCTGGAGTGTTTTTTCATTGTTTGGGTTTGTGGTTTTTTTTACTTAGAAAGTGATCATTTGAAGAGTTTCCGAAAATGTCCACAGAGATCCCAAGATGGAGCAGAACGATCCCCACCAACCAGCAAGGTGCACTTCCAGCAGCTCAAGACGCCAACATACATGCTGAAAGGACCTTGGCTGGCATCACCCAGTGCCCCAACCCTCCTACACGTGGGATTATGTCCAAACCATGCACTAGCTGACAGCAGGCAAGGGCGGACTTCGCCACCGTCTTCAGCTACCTTATGGATGGGATTAACGAGGGATCACAGCTCCCAGGGGAAAGGATGAGAGGTCACAGACACAAGCCTTCATGTGGAAGACTTTTGTTAGAAGTAAGGCAAGATTTCTCTCCGTGAGAATGCTGAAATGTGGGAAAAGGGTGTCCAGAAAGACTCGAAGTCTCTCTGGCTTTGGGGAGATGCAAAATTGGAATGGATAGAGCCCTAAGCACACTGGTTTGCCTTCACCTGCTCTGAGCCAGGGGATGGATGAGAGGATGTCCTCATGTCTCTTTCAAGCTCAGCTGTTCTGTGATATTATTCTGTGCTTCTGCGGATGGGCGTAGGAAATTTCTGTATCAATGCCACAGGTAATAGGCAATCAGTTGCACACTGGTGGTCAAGACAATCCCCAAATGAGAACTTTAGAACTTTTTTCTGAAGTGTCTTGTATTTAACAAAAAAATCCAACACATTAGGGCTTCATGCAAAGAACATTCAGCATTACAAACAGCATACTGTCCAAATCAGAAGACTGATTAGATTAGGACTAGGAAAATTTGTATTTGTATCCTGTAGTTTACTGTATCTAATCAGAAGTAAACACAAGTCTATTTATCTTTAGTCTGAAGTGAACCCTATGTGTTCAGTGAAAGGCTACGATATATCAGGAAAGGCTTAACCTAGTCTATCCCCATCTGTTGAGTACCTAAGTGGCTTATCAACTTAGTTCTTCCCACAAGCACAGCATTAATTATCGTGTCTGTATGCAGTTCTCACAGCACTTCTTTACACACAGGAATCTAAAGATTGCTAATGATCTGTAATCCAGCTATAAACAGAAAAAAGTGGATAATCTCTTTGGGAGGTACTCTCCTAAACATTAACAGATGACTAGATTGCACAAATACTAAGATCGAAACCTCAATGACAGTAACTTCCTTTCTTAAACACATGGCAGTGTTACATTGCTTATAATTAATTAGCACTATTTCTTCATGACAATTTCAGGTAATAAGTTATCCAAGCTATAGATCAAGTTTTCCCAACAAATGGAAATAAGAAGTTTCTAGCACTAGTTCTTGATCTTGACATATAAGAGAGGACAAAAGACAAGAATTCAGGATGCACTTATTAATTATCCAGTGCAGGTATTCCCGTATTCCTCTCTTCGCCCTCGCTGTTTGGAAGAGCAGGGATAGGTGACGCTGTGGGTTATGGAAATATTCTTTCTTAACCTTCTGCAGTCCCTAGTCTGCATTTTACATTATCACTGCTCACAGAAACACTGTGTCTTTTCAAATGTCATCACAGCTGGCTGCTACCACCCCGGCTTGACGTCAGAGGCACTGCCGGGGTCAAGTGTCTCACATAAAATTTTAATGTTTCCAAAAGCATGTATTTTGCATCATCATCATCAATGCACCTTCCCAAGAAGCACAGAACAAAACCATATACTTTAATCTTTTCACTAGTTTATTTAGAAAATGGCATCGAATCAAAGCAAAATGTCAGCAATACTCTATCCAGGCTAAGATATTCACGGTGGACAGTGGGCTAAGCAGTGAGGGCAAGAAGTAAGGAAAGTGAAAACTATTAAATAAAAACTGGACACTGAATCAAAAGGCAGAATAAAACATGGTACAGCATTTTTTTAAAGTACATTGAGAATAATTTTTTTAATCTTATATTGGCCATGTAAAGACCGCCAGCGATACTTCGTCTTACAGATAGACCTTTCTGCTCAAAACACCTAGAAAAGAGCGAAGGCAACCTTTGAGCTGTGCCACAGTTATGGCTGGTCTCAGCAATAGGCGTCACCATGGTTTGTATCCTGGCAGTTGAAATGCTGACTGTGAGGTCCAGATCTCCTGAAGTACCTCCAGAACACCACATTCTCTAACAGACGGGCCTCAAAGCAGTAGATGGACTACCTCTGTTTTTAACAACTCCTGTCATGGCGACTTGACTTGACCTGGGGCTAGTGCAGGTGTGCTGTTCAAACCAACGCTGAAGCTGCAGTCAGCATGGCCAGTGCTGCCTTCCTACGCTATCACCAGCTCAAAACAAGGCTGGGAAGAGATTTGTGAGGTCCTGCTCATCTCTAAACACAAGACTGCCAGGAAAGGATGTAGACACACTTGGTGATAGGACAAAGGACCTTTGGGTAAAGAACAGCATCAATTCACTCTCATCTCTTAAGTAGATCCATGAACTTCCCTTTAAAGCTTTCTCAAAAAAGCTTTCTCTGTATCCTTCTCTATCCATACTCCTTTCTGGGCCAGCCACATGGAGACCACTCTCCTTTCCCCACCTCTCAGCTCTCCAAAGCTCTTGCAAACATACGCTGGTGACCTGAGATGCCACTGTTGATTGCCACGCTCATGCTAGAGCTGGTACTCACAAAAGGTCTGAGATTTGAGGCTGTACCTATGTTAGTATATAACTAACCCTAGCAATCTAACGGTACAGATGGATGACTGCATGCCAGTGCTCACACCTATATGCCAGCCTTGCTCAGTTTCATAGGGTAGATACAGCACTGTAGAGAAATGTTCCTACAGACATCCAGTAGTCTACGATCATTTAAAGGAAATGGATATCAGAAGTGTACCTAAGACTTGTCCTAATAAAAAGACATGGGTGGAACAAAAAGTCAAATCAAATACAATTAACTTTCATAAAAGCTAGCACTGTAAGATAAAACAAGAGCTGAACATATGCAGAAGGAATAGGTGTCATAAAACTTAACCTTGAACTGAATATTGCCAATAAACTAAAGCCGACTTCCAGTACATTATTGTATGCTTCGAGGTCTCTAAAGGCCTTTTCACCCTCTACAATAGTCTACTGTAATTGTCACATGGTAATCAGATCTGTTGAGTATGCAGGAACTCGCTCCCTTTCAAAATGTTATGGTGCTTACAAAGGATTTTATTCATTAGACAGATTAATAGCTGTTCTTTGAACTCTCTCTCCTTCACACAAGTCTGTGCTGAGTGCCAGTCCAGTGCTGCCTGGAGGACACTGGAGAAGGGCTTCAGAAACTCACCTGTGAGAAGAAGAGCAAGCTCCCATGAAAAATCTTACTGAGAATCGTAACTGAAAATAAATTCTCAAGCTAACATGATTCTCTTAATTGTTACAATAGACAAAACTTAAAAATAAATTCCCAGTAATAATACAAGAGGAATCTGATGGTGATCTTATTCCTTCTCCATCTCCCTCACTTCAGAATCAGATTATTCTGATTTTCAAGTCTATTTTTAGCAAACTTCTTGGGTATCATGCAAAAAATATTACAGAAATCTCTATACAGAAAAATATTACAGAAAATATTTACAGAAAAAAATATTACAGAAATATTTACAGACAAGTATGTAAATATCTCATTGTGTTACTTGAATATAATGTAAACACAGGTAACCTGCAAGAAAGCAAACAAGGGCGCACTTGTACCCTTTTGATACTTATTCATCATCTAGCTTTCTGGAAAGGGTTGTTAATGTAAGTCACCAGTGAGGGTGGTGAGGCACTGGAACGGGCTGTTCAAGGAAGTAGTGAATGCTCCATCCCTGGCGGTGTTCAAGGCTGGGTTGGACAAAGACTTGGGTGACACGGTTTAGTGTGAGGTGTCCCTGCCCATGGCAGTGGGATTGGAACTTGATGATCTTAAGGTCCTTTCTAACCCTAATTGTTCTATGACTCTATGATTCTATAATGTAGGCTCCTTGTATAGATGTGAGTTATTGTTAAAACTAACAAAGAAGTGCTTTGTTGTTTTTATGTTTAATGTTTAGAAATGTTCTATTTGCAAAACTTATTAAATGGCATTTTAAAATCACAGTTAAAATCTACTGGAGGAAACACACACAATAAATTTTCATTTATTCAAGTATAAAATTTTATATGCACTCTTATGTTCATATTGTTAGGAAAAGAGTCTGAAAAAGAATGTGTAGGCTGTAGATAACTATCCCTCATTGCAAGCATACTAAAGTGCCTACACTCTTTGAAATCTGAATTGCAATATGTATATTAAAATAATTCAAGAAAATGACGCTATTTGGAATTTCCTCAATGTTCTTAAGATGTTAAATTCATTTATTCTGAATTCAATCCCAAATAAAGGGACACTTGCATTAGAACAAGCTTGAGAAATGTCATCCTAAGACTGTATTTTCCCAGGGATGCTTTAACACCTGAAAATGGTAGCTCACTGCAGGATTTTAAATTTTTAACCCTTCTTGAATCTGTAGTGTTGTTACTCTGATTTTGCTAGAAGAAATAACATTTAGGGAAGCCTGGGATTCTTGTTTTAAATGAAACTGGACAGTTTCCAGTCTTGAAAGATAAAAAAGGTAACACCATCAAAAAACTTCACATTACTGTAAACTAGTGGCTTCCAATTTAATGGAATGCCATCTTGGAATGCCATCTGGGGGTTTATTCAATTAATCTTTCCTACAGTTCCCATTAAAGACAATGAAACACATACCATATACATCACTCTGGCAGAACATCGCTGACTGACATTAGCATTACCACACTAAAGACTTGGCTCAATACTTACAACAGGAGCTACCACCTAAATGATGAATTCATCTAAAATAAATGCAGCCATAATTAAGTGTGGACAGAAATCAAACATCCAGCTAATTTACAACTTAACTACATATGACAAAATAAAACCAGCTATCACAGTGCCAACAAATATGTAAATGAATGTGAAAGGAAAACTGCAAGCGTAACATTGTAAAACTGGTATTTGAGGTTTGTATTTCTTCATCATTTCTGTGATGATCTTGCTAGATCCATTTACACAGCTTGTGCCATGACAGGAAAAAAGTAGTTGTTATGTGCAAAAAAAGTGAAAAAAAAATAATTATAATGGACTTCTAGGATGTTTTGTCCAAATGCAAGGATTCTTCCTGGCAGAGCAAAGGGAAAGCAGTCTGAGGTGCTACACTGTGGTGTCAGGCTGACCACAAACTCTTCTATGATCATTTGAACACCTGGAATGCAAAGAAGAGGCCGTACGGTCTCACTTCCTATTCTTAAGGGACAATAGCGAGCTCTGCACGTAAGAATTAACACTCAGAGTCCGGAAGTAAACAGCAATCAAGGTATTTTGAATGGATAAATCACATCATAATCAAATCCAAGACAATAGCCAGTTATGGCTTCCAGAATAATTAGAGCAATGACCAACAAAAATAAGGGCACTGCTTTTACTTTATACTACATGTACATAAAATGACAGCAAAACTTTATAAAAAATATCCCATATGCATTACCGGTCCTTTCACACAGGAGGAAGTGTATCCTTACAAACTGCCAAGAGAGCAAAGTGCTTACACTGCTGGGCAGGGGGGCTATGGAAGGAGAGGGGCTGCTGGCCACACCACAGGAGGCAGAAAAACTCCTTATGAAAGAGAATTTGGGAAGACTGAGACAGACAGAACACCTGTAAAGTACATTTTCTGTCTGGTAAGAATTCATTTCAGTTTCTGTTTCAAGTCAACGGGAGACTTCCCAGTAATAAAATGGTTGCTTAATTTCTGCTTTTTTTTTTTTTAATTGGTTTATTCTAAATTAGATCCTGTCTTTAGAATTTTTTTCTCCCTTGAGCATTGAGAATTAAAGGAAGTCTACAGAGTCCTCTTCAAGTCTAGTAATACCCTACACCTCAGAAATGTAATGAAAGACAATTTGCCATTTAAAAAATATAGTTACGAGAAATCCTCTCTCAAGCATAGAACGACTAAACCTTGCAAACAGTATTTTCCTGCCATATACATTAACTGTGTCTCAATGAGATTTTCACTTAGTATCAAAACAACCTAAGAGTGGTATCCAGCAAATGAGAAATCATGTCACAGACTGGGAGGATCCTGACAGTGCACGAAGGAAAATTATGGAGAACAACAGTTTCAGCAAGACAGCTGCAGTTTCCCATCATTTCACCTTATGCTCTGCGCTCTCCTCATCCCTTTCCCACAGTCAAGTTTCTCACCACCTCTTCTCTTTTAATGCTTTTCTCCACACTGAAGCAACAGATCAAATGTTGTGTTTTAGCAAACTTCTAGGACTGACATTTGGTGCAATGGAAGATGACATGAGAGAGTGGCTCCTCTGTAGGGATGCTGCTGGTAAACAGGCCTGGACCACTCTGCTGGCTGCTGTCCCAGGGATGGACCTGGGCGACAGTTCCTTTAATATAGGCCAGACTTACCCATATTCCAATGGGTAGCAATTAGTTTTAAATCAGAGGTCTGCATAAATGTGTTGTACAATCTTAGCAGCAGCAACAAAGCATAAGGTTGAAAGATAAAGGTTTTGCAGGTGTCTGTCTTGTCAAAAGCCTGACCAGGGTAGTAACCCTGACCACCCTCTGCATCCAGCGAGCCAATGATACCACCATGAACGGCTTTCTACAATCAAGAAAAACCTTACAGTTAAGCAGGAAAAGGGTTATTTTTGTTCCATCAAAGTTGCTTTACTGCCTTTAATTTTCTATCAGCCGTTCATTAACTCAATACAGTGTTCAATCTTATCAAAGTCTGGAGACTTTCATGAACATAATAAACTTTAAATAGCTAAGAAATGCCCTAGCTCTAGTCACTGTTTCTCCTACCCACCCTTGTTCCAAAATCTTTGTTGTTTAAAGCCACCACAGTCACGCAGTAAACATCCCACCAACCAGGCTGACAGACATGCTAAAATGCCTAGAAGCAGCCCACGTTTGTATTATGGTAAGTGCTGCAAAACTGCTGAAGGGTCAGCTGGCTGAGGCTACACACCCCACATTTTCTTTCCTTCTATTGTCAGCCATTAAAAAAATCACAAAACCAGAAATACATGCCAGAGAAGGATAAGAGATATAACTGGTCTTTTAAGGTAGATAAACAAAGAACAAGGAAGTATAACACACAACAGAAGGAAGCAAAGCAGCAAAGACACCTCAAAATCTTTAACAATGAACTATACTTATATTTAAGAAGACAGTAAGACAACCAAGCCACGAGGTATAAACTTGGATGCAGACAGTGAAAGACTGAGATATTATTGCCAAAACAAAATATGCCACTAAACCTTTGGCAGGAAAGCAAGTAGAATCTCTAAACAGGAGTAATTATACTAACAAGCAACTTACACACAATAAATACTGAATAAAGACAAATAATAATTAATTCTTTGTGACAGCTGTCACTAGATTATAGCAATCACATTAGCACTGTAGCTACTCAGAAGCAAAACTACAAAACAGTCACCAAAATGGCCTTTATTTTTCAAATGTTTTAATTAACATAACAGATTTGGGTGCTGCTTAAATCCATTCCTAAATTAACTGCAATTCTGAGCTATGTGTACTTCAGTGCAGGCAAATCTCACACCTCTCATTATGCCAGTGAAATAACAATGGCACTCTTGAAAGCTAATTTAGAAAATCAATTTCCAGTACAAAATAGATTAAAACATTTTGGGGAGTATACTTCCCATACAATGTACCTTCAAGATCTACGCATCTGGCTTTAGCTATGCACAGGAGCTCTGTATTTTCCCAAGCAGACAGGGTTCTTTTTTCCTTATTTCAGAAGATTAAATGAATTTCACACATATTTGATTGTTCTTCCTTAACACACACAGAAAAGGAATGTGCCATGACCTCTGCTGCTGTTCTGGAAAGGCATTTTTTATAAGCTAATTGCCATACAATAAGCTGAAACTTCATGTTCTGAAGTTTAAGCATCTTACTGATTAGTCAAATTTCATTGCAAAAGCAACTGGGAAAACATATTATGACAGTTTACTAATTCTAGCAAAAAAGAAACTATTTTTTATGCTTCCTGTACATCCTGTATTTGGCTTCTGCTCTGATGTTTGTGAGAAGTGGGAGTTACTGTAGAAAACCAAAACAAAACAGGACTCTCCATATAGCTGATAGATTAACAGATAATCTCAGCATTCTTCTTCCCTAATGGTTTTGTTAAATCCATAGGTCTCATTGAAAGGCTATAAAGAAAACAATTAAAAGTCACATCTATCTTCTGAGGCAGAAGGGGCTTGGTGAGATCTAAGGAAATTCTACTGAGGAATTAACATCTTCAGTTATACTAACATCTCTTCTACCTTTTAGGGACTTCACAAAAAAATGTAAAAAGTATCCTATTAGGAAGAAAGCATCTACAGAAAGAAATCCACAGAAACGTCTTGAGTGAAAGAATTCTTGCACAGCTTTCAAACTCACCGTTTTACTTTCACAGGACCAAGCTTGAAGTTTGCTAGCTTGGCTTTTAACTCAGGATATTTTTGTTCACTTCTGTAGTATTTTGGGTTTTTTTTCTTTCCTGTCTGCTTGTGCTTTAAATAGCACTTGGTGGCCTGGAAAGATACCGAGTCAGATTTCCTGAAAAAGGACTGTGATTTTAATATCAGCAGCATCTGATCCTGTGTGTTTCCGGCAGATAGAGCAGAAACACCACCTGATTTCTGCAGTTGTGCTCTGGGTGTTAAGAACCATTCAAGAGCCTAAGAGATCAGGAATTTGCTTCTTCGTGCCAGGTAAACCAATCTCTAAGTGTCTGTAATAACTAACTCCTTTTTTTGTAGGGTTACTTTTTACCCAGATCAGTCCTGTGGCTCAGGTCCATGCTGGGAGATAGTGGCATGCAGCTGCACCCAACAAAGGTGGACTTAAACAACTCTCAGAGCGCAAGGAGAAAAAGGAGAAGCTGCTTTTACCACTCCAGCATCTGCAAGAGCAACCCAAGCAGCGCCTCCAGAGCTCTGGGCTTCCATTGGAAAGACCTATCTGCATAAAAGGAATTGCTATTTCTGGAATAAAAAGTCTTACACAACACTCCATCAGTTGCGTTATCTGCTTCAGAGACGGTAGTGGTGTGTGCTACAGCATGCCTGGAGAAGCAAGGAAGATGCTTTTTATGGCACAGACTAAACCTTAGAGGCCATGCTGCAGCACAGATTATATTCACGAGTCAACACAGTGCCTGATTTCTAAAATACAGTGACAATAATAATGTGGAGATGATGACAGATTTATCCAAACCCTTGTGTAAACAGGATTCAGAGGAACAATGTTAAATTGACTTACGTGACTTGATACAATCAACATCATTCAAAGTCTAAATCAAGACAAAACACCGCAGCATTGAGCGAAATAACTGAGCTCATGCAGAGGTTATTCCCCGCACCTTTAGTCAAAATATCAGTCCCTTTGGAAGGTATTAATTTCCTTGTCTGTTTAAGCACGCTGTTTAAAAACAACTGATTACCCAGCTCAGCTGGTCTTTCAAAAAAATCCCAGCTGGCAACCAGTGTTACAACTGATTATTTTTGACAGTAAAAGTTGCTCCTCAGACTGCTGAGATGTTTTTGGATGTCAGTGTGGCAAGACCAGAGAAAGAGAGACCCCTGTGCGAACCTCTTTGCTTCCATTCTGCTACTGTCTTCACTCATCTGCTTTCACCTGCATTGCTTGTATCGACTCTGCAATCCTCCACCAGTCATCCCCTCTGAAGTCCTGATGCCTCTTCTCTTTTGCCTTATATTCTCCCGTTCTCCTTAAACGACATCTCAAGGGAGTGTTCACACCACGTAATTTCAGGTTAGGAAGCTAGCTTTCCTATTGAAACAATGGCTGTAGCATCTCCACCCCACAGCTGAGAAGAGAAGCCTCATTAGGAGCAGAAATGGAAGCCCACGCCCCAGAGTTGGCTGTCACTCAGCCCCAGCCCCGCAGGCAGACGAGCCTGCTTCTCAGTACCTGAAGGCAGGCAGGCAGGCAAGCTCCCACGCTCAAAGCCTACTCTTTGAGCAGCATTTAAATCTTCTTGAACAAGTAAAACCTAAAAAAGGAAATACTGCTGAAACATAACTTTTATTAACTACTGTATATCCCTTCAAACGAAGGACTTACTCAAGAGTCTCACCACCTCTTCTACTGCCCGGAAGTGGAAGCTGGCTGAACAAGCACTTGTTTTCCTAACAGCAAGAGAACTGTACACAAATTAACACAGGAAGGATGTTATGGCAGTTTTCCAACAGGTACACTAAACCTTACAGGTGAAAATCATCCTAGTGCAACAGCAAGGGAGAGCTATGGAAATAACAGGGGAAAGGGCTGTATGGGGCTGCAGACAGGAGAGCTGGGGCTGTTCAGCCTGGGGAGGAGAAGGCTCAGGGGAGATCTTATAACAGCCTTCCAAGTGCCTAAAGGGGGCCCGCAAGAAATCTGGAGAGGGACTTTTTACAAGGACATGTAGTGACAGGACAAGTGGGAATGGCTTTAAACTGAAAGAGGGGAGATTCAGATTAGATATAAGAAACAAATTCCTTACTGTGAGGATGGTGAGACACTGGCACAGGTTGCCCAGAGCAGCTGTGGCTTGCCCCATCCCGGGCAGTGTTCAAGGCCAGGTGGGACGGGACTTTGAGCAACCTGGTCTAGTGGGAGGTGTCCCTGCCCATGGCAGGGGGTTTGGAACTGGATGAGCTTTAAGGTACCTTCCAACCCCATGATTCTATGATTTCTAGGTAAGACAGAGGCACTGCGTATTGAATATGCTCCTATTTCTTCCACAGTGCACAAGGAGGCAATCTTAGAATCACAGAATGGTTAGGGTTGGAAAGGACCTTAAGATCATCCTATCATTCAGTCATTAATTCAAGGCAGAATAAAGCATATATCACTGCCTACAACCACAGCTAAAGAAAGTAGACAGTTTCTGCTTAGAATGAAAGGCGCAGACTTAGCAACTTAGAAAATGAGTCCAAACAAACCAGTCTTCTTTTTTTAGGAGGGAAAAAAAAGGTCTGATCAACACATATGCTGCTCTAAGACATGCCGGTCTGTAGGATAAGTGATCTGTCAGGAATTTATTTAGAACAAGTTGAAAGGCAACTTCAAAGTCTTAACTATGAAGCAATCACAAGAATGTACAGCTCATATTCAGCTAAGTCCACAACAAGCCACTGAGATTCTTCCACACCATTACCAAAGCACACTGTGAGAGTTTACCTGGACTCTTGGATCACTAACTTAAAGGTAATTATTCTTTCCTACTTGTTTCCCTCCCAGAACATGCTGAGCAAGCGGTGGACCACCTCACACAAAACCTTAGAATAGTTTTTTTGTAGTGTGGCCTTTGCTCCAAAGATTTAGCTGAAATATTAAAGAGATGTATTACCTAATTTTTAGTTTAAAATAATTTTCATCTGTTATTTTCCAACAGGTCTCAACTGAAATGATTTAACATCTGATTCTACTGAGATTTTCTGATCTCTGAGGCTTCTTTGCAGATTCCTGGAACTCAAAACCTGACAAACCTATTTCTCTGCTGGCTTTCCACCTTGACATACAGTATTATAAATTAGCTTGAAGCAAGTACTCACAGCTGAATTAATATCTGCTGGACAGTGCTTAAAATGGATAAATCTGACATGAACTACAGCATAAATATCAAGGTGAAGTTCTAACAGCATCTGACCCTTTCAGCAAGGTTTTTGCTCACGAGTTTGACTGCATCTTCTATGCCCAGTGATTTCCAAACCCTGTTTGGCCTGCATGTGCTAGTTACCATCATATGAAAGTGGTTCTTAAACTAGTATCACCATTCCTCTTACCACCAGTAATATGCTTCTGATACTTCTAAAGGTAAGTTTACTTGGAATTAAAAATAAGACAGAAAAAGCACATAGTTTCATACAGCTTTTGTATTCATTGACAATCAAAGACAAGTTTTTTTCAACAGAAGATCCAAGACTTAAATTTTAAACCACAAATATCTTAAATAAAAATGTTAAAATATTTTTCTCCATATGATCTGGTTTTCTCCTGTACTAAACAATATGCAAATTAATAAAAACAGAGGGGAAAAAGAACATCCTTCTCTATTCACCCTCCCCTCAGAAAGTGAAAAATAAATTACCTTGTGGTAAATACAATTATTTGTGTGGAGTACACAGGGCACATTTAATTTAAGCAAGATCACATTATTTAAGTATTAATAGCTACTGGGCTTCCCCAAAGTCATTTTCTCTCAGTGCACTCCCACACAAAGTCATTAAGGACAGAATGGTCAGGAGCTTTTTATATGGTATTGATCATGGTTGAATACCACAAAAAGCAGTAAATATTCAGGCCTGCATTTAATGCAAAGAATTCTATAAGAGCAATAAAGAGACTCTGTTTTAAAGCATAAGCTACATATAGTTCTGCAGTAGCAGATATATTTTTCCAAAGGATACATTTTTCCAATGGGTACCATTGCAAATTGTTCTCTTCTTTAGACTTGACCTAATGCTTCAATAAATTTATTATATCACTTATTCTACAGTGCCTTCCAGGTATTTATGTGTAATACACACCTGTGTGTGTGCATGAGCACGTACATGCTTTCCATGCTTAATTTTTCAATGTCACTCTTAGCATTCCAGTTAACGTCTTTCAACATTAAAGAGGAAAACTTCTATTGTCTCCTGCAATATTCTTTCAAATGGCCTCAAAGAGTTATTCAGCTTTTTTTTTTTCTTAAATACGTAATAGTTATTTCTTGAAATTTACTGTTCTCCAAAATTCCTGGAAGTTTTCCAGCAGATAACTTCTCTTCCCTCTCTTTTGAAGGACTGCATTATTCGATACTACAGGCTCTCTGTGTTCCTTCCTCCACCTTCAATTAAAATATATCAGGCAATAGAACAAATCTAAAATCTCACTGGAGAAAGTATTTCATACATACACTTGCTTGACCCCAGCACCTCACCACTTGATGGCAGGCACCCAGATCACTGAGTAGCACTGACACGGCTCTCGGATGCTGGTCGACCTACTCCCCAGGCTGGCCAGAAGTGTGCTGCTCATAAACCTCCCTTCAGCCCTCGGCGCACACACACAGCTGTACAAGATGGAAGATCTCCCTGAAGGTTTTCTTTGTCAGCAAAAGGTTTAGAAAAGCAGTAGAGTATGTGAAAAAAACTGGCACTGTGTTATTCCTGTTTGGGAAAATGACACTGAAGGAGTTTCTTCGGCTTCCTGCTGTGCCATCCACAGCATTTAAAGTATTTTTCCTTTTAAAACAATTAAGATATCAAGATCAAGATAACAGCACATCATTACAGTGTCTACCAGTAGCTATTAGGAACCAGGCAAATAGCAAAATCTAGGGAAATACATCTGATTCGTATCAAGAGTCACTCTAGTATTCTAAAATAGGCTCAGTATACTTCTAAAGAAATCCAAAAGTTCAGAATTTTTCCTTGGTTTTTATACACACCTTTTGAAGAGCTTCTCCAAAATTTGCCCAGAGAAAGAGCAGAAGATGCCAACTTTCATTTTGAAATAAGAGAGCAATTCTGGGCAAAAATAAGAAGCCAGATCTATTTTTACCTTTTCAATTACTGGAAGAAGAAATATTGCAAAAGAAAAGGGCTTGTTTCCCAAATGGCTGAAGAACACTGCAGACCTCATTTAATTTACCTGAATTATTACTTACAAAACCAGATGCAAAACCTTAAAAATGATGAATAGCTGCACTCTCTGAGATCAGTTTTGCGTTCTACATAGCACTTGTCTTCGTTTCTTCATCTCCTGAAAGCCATGGTGACACCCAGCCAGACAAATTTAATTTTCTGATCACTGTTGCAAATGTTGTTGGTTTGTTTGGGGTTTTTTTTTAATTGAAAGTTTGATTTAGAACTAGCTTCTTTCTTTTAAAACAATACACAAGAATAGCCAGTAGAAGGCAGTTCTGAAGAAAACACATGTAATGAAACTGTGTTGTGTTTTCTCTGGGTTTTTTTTCAGCAAACTCCACAAGGAACTTCTGATAGCAAATTCTTCATCCCTCCAAATTTATCTTCCCTTTTCAAGAAATAACCTTTCTTCAGAACTTGAGACACATTCAACAAACAAACAAAATGCAACAACCTCCACAAATCCCTTTGCTTAGGAAATGAAGCTGAAGCTTGTGTGATACTTCCAGACAAGCTTGATGAAGATGTGCTGAAACCTGCAGGTTTCTGCCATGAGGATGCCATTCTCGTTTACCCAGAGCTGTGTATTTCTCACTGTTTCCTCTGCATTCCAACTGGCAACTGTGTGATCACAATTGTGTGATCAGATGTCAACAATTCAGAAAGAAGGAGATAAATTACAGTACTTGATAAACAGCCAGTTCTCTTTGAAAGTGCTGATCCATTGCAGTTCAGGAGGCTGAGCTGGTTTTAGCACCTATAGGTACTTCCTCCTGCTAAGATGTAAGAAAGAGGTAATAGCTTTGGAGCTTGACATAGCGAATATACTTCCCCTTTTCTTAGTTACTCTTTCTGTGTTTCCCAGGAAGATCTCTCTTGGAGGCCTTATGCTTTAACACCTCTATGAGACAAAAGAACAAGTGCAAGTAGCTTGTCTACTATGATTTGACAGCTGCACTGTTAACATCAAGAGTTGTCACCAACCTGTCTTAAAACCTGTATTGTATCTCTAATCTAGGGAAGATTCAAGACATGGCCTTACAGCTCTTGCATGAAAGTTTTATCAAGATTGTATTATAAACACAGTCTGAAATACATCAAAGAAGTGAAAAAGCTGTTAGGTGTAAGCGGCAGTTCAAAAATGAAGCAAAAAGCATTCAGTCATCTAAGATAACATTTAAAAATTTATTCCAAGTAATTAGCAAGATGTCCAGAAAGAGCAAAATAACTCCCAATAAAACAGAAACCTTACTGTCAAATAAACTCATTCTATTAGAATGGCTCTGAATTTCAAATAAACCTGAAGACTTCCAAACAGATACATTAACAGGAGTCTTAATGAAACATTTTACATTTTCTCAAGACAAACTCAAGAATATTGTAAAAATTTACTTCTTTCTGGCAATAACCGGGAGTTGAATTCATGTAACTTGACTGGAATATACTACTGGCAATTGTGGCAGATGCTTTCTACTAACATAAATCCTGTCCTGAGACAGGAAGAAATTGCTGCAGTTGCTACACTTGGATCTATGAAAAAAAGGCATTTCACATGGTATATGATAGATACTAAATAATAATTATAGGCACACACAACCTGGGGCTATATAATTGCTTCTTACAGCATTTCCTCCAGCAAGATGTAAATTAAAGTTCTTTTTTTTATTATTTTTAAAGCAATCATGAATTTAATGAACTTTTGCTCCATTTTACCCATGAGACAAGGCTGAAACAGCAGCAAGCTGCAGTTACGCACTCTACTCCTCAAAGTCTCTGTTGCAGAGCAGTTGTTCTAAATTCCTTGAAACAACCAAATCATGATACAACATTTTAAAGCCATTGTTTTATTTATGTATACTCCTAATTCAAGAATTGTCTATTATTCTGTGGAGACATTTTAGGAACATGCAGGCCTAATGAGACAAAGGTACCGTTAAACTGAGTCTATAGAAACCTCAGTAACTATCATCATAGACTCCTCATGTACAATACCTAATAAAATGTTTATAATGGCCACAGTAATGTATTTATCAACAGAATGGCCAGTCTGAAGTTTAACAGAACAAGTACAGTTTTGACATATATAGTGAAGAACAGAGTATTTGAGCTAAAAAACATGCAAACCCGAACTAAAACTAGCTGAATACTCCAAAATAAGAAGCCTTAATAAGACACTTTCTAAAATAATGTAACTTGTTAAAAAAACCCAACAAAACCTTTCTCAAAATTCTGTTCTATTTTAAGACCTTACAGTTAAATACACCTGGATTTTTCTACATTGTATTCTTCTCTTTTGTTTTAGATTTTTATCTTTAGCACTGCAGCCATTACAGTTAAAGGAAGGAGAGTGAAAACATTTCCCTTTGTGCCAGTGGTATTATGCCAATTTTGTACTGCTGCCTATTCCAGATCTCATTTATTACCAGTGGTCATAAAAAGGACTTTTCTCTGTGCAGATCAGAAACACTTTTATTTCTATTCTACTTCATCTTATGCATTTGGTACATACTGCTTTGTACTGAAAAATACATCTGCATAGTACATTTTGTTTTACATGAATTTGTAAATATTCAAGACATAAATGCATGGGTAAAAGATTACTAACATTTTTCTTCTCTAAAAGCCTAATACTAAAACTGTATTCCCCTTTGCCATTTGAGACTTTATAATCAGTGAATTCCTGCTTCCCTAAATTATATTTTTTCATGATACAAGTACATAACTTCACTGTGTAGGCTGCAGATCTGGTGGGGAAAAAAACCCATTTTTTAGAAATGTCGAGTACTATCCGATTATTATTTTGTGGCAAGTTTTCCACCTACATTAAAACCCACAGATAGTAAAAGTCAAAAGGAGCTGTGTTACACACCAGATTGGCTCCAGAGGGAATGTAGTTACTGCTTTTGTACTGAGCTTAGTGGCTTTTTTTAAACCACTTTACATTTCCAAAACTGAACCCTGAAACAACTGTATGTTACACTATTTGTGCTGTGTGAAAATAGATGCTTCACAGCAGCCATGTTTTGAATTTTCCTAGTTACTCTGGATTCTGAATATTCCCAACTGTCCTACAAATTTAATACTATGTTTGGTTGAAGATTAGTGCTTAAAGATATCTGAAGAAGTCTTATATATATAAAGTACCACAGGTCCCTGAAATAAAACGTACATGTTTCAGAATGCAGAAGGCTCCTAGTCACGCAGCTCACTTCAAAGTACACATGAACCTGCCCCTCAGGACTTTATTTTTAGGGGATCTAGGCTAAACCAACTCTGTGAGAGCAAGGCTCAGGGTAGATTCTTGCTTTGACTTCTATTATACAGTGTATTCTCCTGCAAATAACAGCATTTTTTTCTTCAAGGCATTGCAATTATACATGTTTTAAAAAGAAACCCTTATATAAGCCTTTCACAGTGCAGGAAGGAGTAATTAACTTGCATAATTGTTAGTTGTGACCTGTAGTTTCAGTAATGCAGCTCAGCAGGCCTTTAAAATGGTCAGACACAGACTGTTAACTAGTATTTGCTAGGAAAGGATGGAATCACAGTGTCACCCTCCTTTTCACGCATACATATCCCCGTCAGTGCAGTAAACAGCGGGCAGATGTAAGCCGAGACGACCTTCAAGAACAGATCTCAGATATCAATTTTATTTCCATAACTTTTATTCCTGCCCTCGAGACAGAACATTTCTCCACGGTATTATGGTTGGCTGAGCAGAGCAAGAGGAAACACAAATTAAAAACCCTGTTAGAGTGGCATGCGTGTAACTCCGCACAAGTAATGAGATACAGGAATTTCCATAAGATGCATGGCTAAACAAGCATCAAGAGAGGTTACAAATGCGAGTTAAAAGATATACATTAATCCTAGGAATAGACTAGAAAATGTGAATGTAAAAACTGAAATCTGAAGTATCACTGAAAGAAAGAATATCCATGTGAAATATTCCTGGCAAAAAAATCTTGTCCTATTATTTCCAAATTGACAGATGTTTAGCACTTCAGTTTATGACTCAGAAATGCTCTGAGGCGATACTGTACTAGTCACATTACCTCCTCTCCACTGCACCTTCAAGCAGGAAGGAAGAAAGGCTAGTACGTTGGACTGATTGCCCTGGCATCAACTTCATCCCTAACTCAATTGCTCAGTTTTACATTCAGTAACTCTCCTTTTGTTTATTCTCTTTTCGGCACTTGAAATTTGTTTTGACATCTAAATGTATTATTTACGTACCAAAGCAGACATACACTCTTGCTCAGCAGCTCTTCTGTACAATTAATTGTTGAAAATGTGGTGTGGAAAAGCAGAACAACCTGCACATCAGCTGCTTACCTGCCTTTCTTAAAGAAAGGTGCAGCCCTATCTCCACTACTAAAACTCTCCTTTTGATAACTAAATCAACTACCTTAAAAGATATATAGTCATGCTATTGCAACACCAGCCAGGATTTTAAAGCAATGCCATCCCCCTGCATGTTACCCATGCTCAACTAACATTGCTTTGCATTGACAGAGTCTATCTGCCCAAGGAGCTCATCCCTGTAACTGCTCCAGTGAAGTTACCTGGTTCAAACAGTCCCAATACACCCAGAGCCTTTGGTCAGTACAATTTCCCAAGAAATCTAGGGCTGCTTTGTCACCTCTACACATCACCACATTAAAATACGGGATCTTAAACAGAGGTTCTTTATACTCATTTCTGCTGGATCCAAGACCAGTAGTACAAACCCCCCTTGGGCTGAATCAGGCTGAGCAGCCACAGCCACAGAATAATGTGAGGGCACACAGGCATGGGGAGGGATATCAAACCAAGCAGTTATGGCCTCTGGTGCTGGCCCTGGGCTTTCATCATTCCTCTGTCCTTCACACCCCCCATGATGCATTCATGCCTGGAAGCCACCCCTCATCCCAACCCCAATTCTGTTACAGAAGCGGATGCAGAATCAAACCAAAATGAAGCAAATTCCTGCAGAAAAATCCCACTTCAAATATAGGATTGTATGTTCAAAAGCAGCCTGCCATTTTTGGAGCAACAGCTTTTAAGTCCTCTGCTTGAGACATCTTGAGTGCTATTTCTATGAAAGCTGAACATTTCCAGCTCCCATGGAAATCAGCAAGTGAGGTGGGTGCTCAGTATCTCTGCGAGCCACAGCAGTGCTTTTGCAAAGGAAAAATGTTAAAACTGAATCACTTACAATTAGTAGGTACTATCCAATTTTAGAAACCATGCAGAGGGAAAAAAAAAAAGGTCTTGGAGTTAAAGGGGAAAAAAAAAAAAAAAAGACAAATTAACTCAGAAGAAAATGTAGGGAAAAAAGCAGCATTTGGAAATGCATTTAATTCCTGCATCCCCAGACTCTCAATTTTTCATAGCCTTGGGGATGTGCCAGCATGTTGAAAAGATGAAAGATAACATTTTTGCAAAGGGGTCACACAGACAACATGCTACCAACCATCAACAAGATAATAATTACAATGGCTTTGCATTTATTTGAGAACATTTTTGATTAATACTGCTCCTTAAAAAGTTGTTAGATATTTTGTTACAGTGACATTTCTACGCCATGTGCAATTTGTACTCTACAAAAGATCTATTTTAACACACCAAAAGACTCCACTAGAACTGGGTATTTAGGTCATTTATATTACTGCAGTGAAGCGTCAGTTATTTTGTCTGATACTCCCAGCCGTTTTGTAATTTGCCAAGAGTAACATTTTCTGTCAGTAAACTCTGGCAAGTCAATAAACATGGGCTTGATTTGACTTGAACTGGCATCAAGGTTAGAAATCGAGAGGGCGAATGTGAATCTTCATTGTAAAAGTCAATGCCCCTTTTTGTGGATGGTTAGCAGCGCTTTCTGCTTCTTCTCACCACACTGCCAGGATCCTCTCTTAACAGATCAAGGGAAAATAATCATTAAGAAATTACTTCTTGTCAATGAAAATATCTATTTAATGAATGCTATCCCGTGAATCATGAAGCAACATAATCAGAATATGCTGGACAGTTAGTAAAGGAACAGGAGTGACCACTGAGGTGAACTCTGAGTAAGAGCAGAAAGGCAACAATCATTTGACTTACAGGTACAGAGCAGAAACCAGAATTGTTTCTACTTGCCTCTTTCTCCTCAGAGGGGTAGCTTGGTCTCTCTTAGCTCCTGGGTACCCTGAGTCTCCCCCAGTTCTGCCCACTGTAGCTGTCAGATGGTTGCCTAAAAACTGTTATGATATTGTTCGTAAGTATACAAAAAGAATAAAAACTTTTAATTGCCTCTTCCTTCACACTTGGGGAAAAAAAAGGATGGAGACATCACTGACAGTATCCTCTTCATGCTAATTTCCAGATGAGCAGAATTCAGTCTTGCTGGATGGACTAGGAATAATCTTTCTTTATCCCTGTGCAGTGAGAGCATTTAAGACATTTTGGGAAAGAGGTGAGGGCTCCAACATTCAGCATGTTTTGAAGTCTTTGAGCAATAATAGCAAATAAAAACAAACCCAGGAGTTTGCAAATCTAAACCCCTAGGTATCAATATGTAGGTAGAACTACAGTATTTATTCTAAAATCTAGTGAATTGTGCATTGTGTAACTTAAGCACTGTCAGCTAAATCTGCTTGTGTCTGCTTTTGGGGGGCACAATATATGGTGCCAAACCACAAACTATATCCATGTGGGACACAAGTCTAGAACAATTAAAAAAGCCAAAACAAAATATAAAAGAAGCAAGGGCATACATGGTTATAACTGTAACAACTGGCCTACAAAGTCGTAATTTTCACTACCCTCTGGATGTGAGGGTGTGTCTGTAAATGGCTGCTATTCTTCTTTTGCTTATTGTTGCTCCTGTCAGTATCGAAAGAATAGCATCATCACAATCTACCTGTATTTTTGCCACTCTCATCTAGCAACTAGACCAATCTATACTGGCATTTCAGTCAGTAAAATTACTCCAAAGCCCTTTCATTAATGGACAACTAAATAACGATTTCTCTCAAGTAGTAATACTTCTTGTCATTTCCCAAGAACCCTGTACTGTTATAAACACCTATGTACTGTTATAAACTATAAGCAGCATTGTCGGTAGCATAGTAATACCCTTAATAGTCTCCAAACTGCTTTCTTTTGAGCAAGACAAACAAAAGAAATCCATTTGCTTAGACCTCTCATGAACTGCACATTTTCAAACTTCAAGTCAAAATAAGGGGCACAGATGCTATGATCAAAAAGCAGCTGCTTGCCTAATCCATCAGAAAAAGGATCTAAACAAAAGCTTAAACGAGCAAAATGACACAGATTCAAAGGTTGAGGTTAGAATTTTCATTCACTTTCAAATAACTGTAGGGAGTTATTTGAAAACAATAATACGCAGACATTATGATGTTGATGAATTCCCAGCTTCAAAACACTCCACTGACAAAGCCATTAGAATTTACTACATAGCAAATGTAGTGTCTTCTTGGTGATTCAAGCTACTCTCACTTCACTGCTGCTACAGAAACTGTCAGATTGTTTGGGTGATGGGATTGGGAGAGTGTAATTTGCTTTTTTTTATTAAATGGCTTGTGCATCTAATTAGTTATTTCATACAACCAATGGTGCATGCAGCCAAGAGGAACAGGTCTTATTTACTAAATTTAATGAGATCATTTGTTAGGAAAAATTACTGTGAAATGCCTGAAAGAAAAATGCACTAAAATTACAGTGTGAGAAACCCAGGTTATGGTCAGCTCAGACATACAGGACTAAGCAAAGGAACTGAGGACTCTCTCCAGGCTAGCACCTGAATTAGAGAGCTGGGTCCATTGCTAAAGACTACTTTTGTTCCTAGAGACTTAAAAAAAAAAAAATACTTGTAGCAATGAAAAGTTCATAACTGAATTGCTGCAACTATAGTTACATCGGCAAGAATGCACTACACTCAATTTATAAAGTCAGCTAATTTCTGCCAGCTCTGTTGATCCTTTTATGCTGTTAGTGCAATGTAAAGTACCTGCCAAAATAAAGAATTCAACCCAAATTAATGTTTTAAAAACTCTTAAAAATTTGAACTAGAACAGGAAAGAAATCTAGATAGTGGGAGACACAAGTCTCTTCATCCATCGGCATGATGAACACACAAGAGCAGGAGTCAGGATGATGATTTGACGAAGACCTCCTTACACTATAAAGCACTGCAGGCATTAAACATTGATACACGGCATGTTGATATACGCTACACAGTGAGTTTCAGAAGTTACATTAAAAACTACAGGCAAGGATGCACTACCAAGAAGGTCTCCCAAAAGAGATCTGTTTAAATTTCTGCAAGACATCTTGTCTTCCCAGGGTCTACTCCTGAAATCAAAGCAGCATATGCAGCATAAACTCAGTTTAACCGTAATAAAGTAACAGAGGTCAACAAATAATATTTTTAATCATTAGACAGTGTTTGGATTTTGAGAACTGGGAAAAAGACAATATAAAAATTTCCTTAGTGAGTATGATGCAAAACATAGCTAAAAATACTGATTTTTGTCTACATATAATAGTTCAAATGAAAAATACAAAAACATAATATACAATTTAATATTCCTTGGCTGAAGATCTCCTGTGACACTTGGTCTTCCCACTTCTTGACTCACCACAACCACACTAGGAATCACTTGGCAGCAATGAACTATTATATGCATAGTCCACCTGTGTAGCCTAAGCCATAAGGGAGAAGGAAAACATGAAGCATCAAACCATGGCTTGGGACATTAAAAAGGCTGACATATTGCCAAATTGATTCAAAACAGTTTTAACTGGAACTAATAAAACAGTCTGATATTTTAAATAAAGACTGAATGTTTCAATGTCTCCTGGACGTTCTTTTCAGCTCTATACTTGTTTTCACCATAGCTAAGTAACTGCAAATTATTTTTTGTGGGGAAGAAGCAGTTCGTATTTTCCAAAGAATGGAAATACTATTGGCAAAAAAAAAAATCATTTCATTGAAAATATAACTAGGGACAGTTCACAATGCAAAACTATAAATTCCGTGATACACAGTAAATAGCTGTGTCACCCAGAAGTACATTAGCACACTGAAAAAAAATGGACTTGAAAATGATTCACGCTTCCAAGATTAATGCTCCATCATTTTAAAACTAGCACTGATTAAAACTATCAATAAGCAAAGTTGGACTTTGTCAGAAGAGATCTGTCGTCCACCAGAAGATATGGCTGAAGAAACACAATCTGGACACTCTACAAACCTAGCAGCAATTTACAGACCATTCCAGACTGCCTTTAGATTGATCATATTATTAGTTGGCGTCAACAGTCTTACCTTAGGAAATACTATGGGTATTACTGTTTGATATGCAGAATTTGTAGCTTTTTGGAGCGCATACATAAAAAATGGATTTATACTGAATCTGCTTTATATTTTTATATATCTTTTATTTTTTTACTTCCAATGCCTGTGCTAACTATATTGGGTGGAAACCTGTGCTTGACCTCACAGCTACCTATAAAGAAGTCATTACCCCCCTCCACTCAACACTTCTCAGGCCATATTTGGAATACTGTGTTAAATATTGGTCTCTGATATACTAAAAAAGATGAGGACAGGCTGAAAAGGGTCCAGGGAAGGGCCACAAAGATGATCAAACGACTGGGAAGCCTGCCATGCAAGGAAAAGCTGAGTGAACAGTGTTTGCTCAATCTAGAGAAAAGAAGACTCAGGGGAGACCTTATCACCAGGTTTCAGTATTTAAAGAGTGACAGAGAATAAGGCAGAGACTTCCTTTTTACAAGGATCCACATAGAAAAGGCAAGGGGTAATGGATGCAAGACACTCCCAGGGATATTCTAGTTGGACACAAGAGGAAAATGTTTCACAATGAGAACAATCAGCCATCGCAATAATCTCTCCAGAGAAGTGGCAGACTCCCCAACACTGGAAAGTTCTAAGATTCGGCTGGACAGGGCGCTGGGAAATCTAGTCTAGACCATGCTTTTGTCACGATAGGTTGTTCCAGACAATTTCTGAGGTCCCTTTCAACCTGGTATTCTATGATAATTCAGTACATAATTTATTCAGACATATAGCACCTTGCAAAAGGTAAAATAAATGCAAGTATGTGGTAATGTAGTAGAGCATATTAATAAGAGAAAATTAATGCGCTCTCCCACTCTTGAGGCACTAAAATCATTTTAACTTACTGAAGACTGAAGAAGTAAAAGGCTTGTGAAATACCTGAGAGAAAACCCTGCTCAAATTATTAATACTAATTTAACACTAGAAGTTGGGGGGTTTTTTTGTTACTTCTTCTCAAATGCTGTTTCTAAATTTTGGAACGTATATCTATATACTACCTGTTTAAGTACTTTGGTGTTTTACTGGAATAAAACCAGTGAATGGTTCCAATTACCAGGGAGGTCTGAAGTTGTGCAGTAATGCACCATTAAACACTATGTGTAATAACCCCACTGTTGTGACTGCTCTGACAAGCAATCGACATTTAGAAAAGCCCAGCAGAATATGACTTTTCATTTCCCTGTGCATATCTAATCTCACATTAATGATACTTTTCCAACAAGAATCTAGGAACTGAAGAAGTGAGGTCCAAGAACAAGAAAAGATAATCTCTTTTCAACAGAACAGTGATGTAAGACCCAAATCCAAGGCTTAGAGTTGTCAATGACATAATTTGAAAAAGTCCATGTTCATTTTGAGTTCTTTGGTATCCGGACACTGAATCTAATAACCCTGGGGAAAGAAGATGTTTCTACAGCCTCAACGTTATTGTAGTTAAAAATGCTACTAAAAACAGAGCCCTAATGCATCTGAAGTTCATCTTACAGAACAGTATGAACTGTCAAGTACACAGATAGACTCTGTCTGATGGCAGAGTCTGTCCCAAGTGACCAACGTCACTGCAGTTCAGTTTTCTTTGATTTTCAGCATTGTAATAGCTAAGGTCAACTTTACAGTCAATGTAGAGAAGAAACAGGCTCATTTGCAAACTAATTCATCTATCTGCTTCAGACGTCTCCCCTAGGATGATATTAATTACACTGACTATACTGACTAAATTGTCATTGACCATAAACCTTAAAGTGACTACCTCACATCAGCTTTTACCTACTTTCCTACCATATCCACTCCTAGTGAAGTAACACTGTTTTACAATGTGGTGGGTTTTCTTCCTGTACTTCAATCCAGAATACAAAACTAGATGGCTTAGAACCATCTCAAACAAAAATGAAGGTATTACAGCTGGATGAACTTCAGAGATGTTTTACTCGCCTCTACCCATAAATATGTGGAAGCTCTGAAATATCAATGAAGAAGAAAAATTTCCTTTCTTCTTTATTAACAGAATAACTTTATTATTTATTCATATTTTTCTCATTATTCAGGCCTGTCTGTAACCTGGAGAGACCGTGAATCAGCTGTTCAGGATGGAAAGCTGGCCCACAGTGTATTTGCCTAGAAATGCTTATGGGGAAGAATACAGCAGAAGGCAAGGTGCTGAGCTGTCCCACTGAAGTATTTAGCTCTGTACATTGAGGCAGCATCCACTTGTGCAATCACATCAGAAATCCTGGATTGCAGGCTTCTTGGTTCAATTTAATTAATTCCTCTGACAGAAAGCAGGATAGCTCTACTGTAGCTTTTTCATAGAGAATGAGCTTCGCTATGCAAACAGAACTATACTTGATAACAGTGGCATTTTACAGCTGACAACTTTGTCAGTTCTAACATATTAGAAAAATCCATAGCTCTTGTGTGATAAAACTGCCAAAATGAAGTGGAAAAGCATGCTTCTGAAAGCACTGATTTATTCTGTCTCTGGCACATAGAGAGAAGCTAAGACATTTCATTGAGGACACTGTAACATGAACAGAAACCAGAGGTCCCTTTGAATTCTGAGACCAAACCCTGCTCCTTCAAGGTACTTTACAATCTCTTTCACGAAATTATTATCTCTTTACATGAATTCAAGTCCACCTTTCTATGCCTCTACCTCACTATGAAGATTCAAGGCACACTGGTATGGTACTAACAACTGTCCTCTACTTTTCCATCCTAAATTCACTCATGGCTCTCTTGGATCCCGTTATTGTAAGCTCTGTCCACCCATTCATTCCAATGCAAAGACAAGTTTCTTAAATGCAAGATGCCGGAACTGTAAACAGTCACTCAGTGGAGGTTTTCCGAGCACCTCGCTACCTGTACCAAAAATACCTCACTGTTTCTAACTACACACTTGCTTTGTACATGGTTACATAGCCCCAACAGACTAATCGTTCTAGTTCTGTGATAAACAGCAAATCCAGGTAATTCCTCCTTTCTCCTGAGTTTCCAGGAAGTGTCAGTCATAAACCCAAAAGTGCCTGACTTCATTGCCCTCTGACTGACTGTAATTTCACGTCTTTTACACCAATCTGCAAGGTCAACCAGTTCTTCTCTTTCTATATTGTTTAGATTGCAACATTTCACACAATCAACTATCTCCACAGTTGCCTTTTTTTGGTCAACATCACTAACAAAAACATTCTTCAGCTCCTGAGAACATCTATCCAGTAATTTATCTCAAGCCTGACTGCTCTGCTTTCAACCTACTCACTGACATGACCTGTTTGCCCAACTTGCTACCTAATTTAGGATTCTATAGCACTGGCAGGAAAAAATGCTGCTATCTATTTGAACTGAAGTTATAGAAATGCTTTAAACAAGTTTCACAGATTTACAGAATGTCTGTAGGAACCTCTGGAGGTCATCTGGTTCACCCCACCTGCTCAAGCAGGGCCACCTACACCCAGCTGCCCAGGATCATGATTAGATGGCTTTTTGAAAATCTCTGAAGACAGAGACTTCACAATATCTCTGAGCAACTCGGTGCTCAGTGACCCTTACAGTAAACAGTTTTCCTTATGTATAGACAACAGGACATCACTGGCTAATGTTCAACTTGGTGTTCCCCAGGATCCCCAGGTCCTCTTCTGCAAAGCTGCTTTCCAGCCAGGCAGTCCCCAGCATATACTGGTACATGGCGTTGCTCATCTCTGGGTGCAGGACTTTGTAATTCTCCTTGTTGGGCTTCACAAAGTTCCTGTACACCCATTTCTCCTATCCAGGTCCCCCTTGATGACGTATCAGTCACCCCTTCCAGATTTGTGTCATTAGCAAACTTGCTAAGGTTACACTCTGCCCCATCATCCAGATCGTTAATGAAGATGTTGAACAGGACTGCGCCGAGTATTGACTGCTGGGGTACACCACCAGTTACTGTCCTCTACTTAGATTTTGTTCCCCTGAGCTCAGCCATTCAGCCAGTTTTCAGCCCACCTCACTGTCTGCTCAGCCAGTTCAAACGTCATCAGCTTTTCTGTGAAGATGTTACGGGAGACAGTGTAAAAAGCCCTAATGAAATCAAGATAGACAAGATACACTGCTCTCTGCTCATCCTTCAGGTCAGTCATTCCATCATAGGTGGTATCGGGTTGGTCAAGCATGACTTCCCCTTAGTGAATCTATGCTGACTATTCCTGATGACCCTTCTTGTTTAGTTTAAATGCTTTTAAAACATTGGAAAATACCACATCTGCAATCAGGGCTTTAGTAGATAAAAATTAACAGAGTTAAATCTGCTTTTGTGTAAATTCACACCTACTGAGAATCCATCATTTCAGTCCATAGCTTGTTTTCTCCTGGTTTCAAGAGTCCTTCTTTCCCAAGTAACAAAGAAGTACAAGTCACGCAATTCACACGCTTATTTTCTCCCAAGGAATAGGAAAAAACAAGAAGTGATTTATCACAAAAGATTCTATACACACTTTCCATCAACATCTTAATTTTTCAAGAGATTTTCAAGTCTAATAGATTCCCCCTCCCTCAAATCCTATCCCCAAATCTTTGGTCACTAATTATTAGAATCTTAGCAGGTAGCAGTAAGTAGACTAATCAAACAAGAAAAACTGCATTTCTTTCCAGCTAAGTATATAAATCCTGCTCTCTAATGGTTTTCCTCCCAATTAAACAATTTGTAAACTTGATAAAGCTTTTGGTGGGGAAAAAATCCTATCAAAAATTTGAGAAACTCTTTTACTCTACATAAATTTTCAGAATGAAACTTCGTTACCTGAATTCTGGAATAAACATATCTAACAATATATGAAAGCCCTGATCACCCTCAGGAAATGCTTCAGTGACCTAAATGTGTCAAGAAGAGGGAGAAGCAGATGACCATATTGAAAAAAAACTTGAAAGAAAAAACAACAGATCAACTATTTATTGTACCACTGCAAATAAAATACTTTAACCACAATTCAGCATATGCTTAAAATAGATTAATTACTTTAAAAAAAAATCATTCATGTCATACAATGCATGATTTTGCTATACAGACTGTCAAAAAGCATCATCTCATATATACTGGAAGACAAAAGCACAGACAGTTCTGCTTAGAAAGCCTGACACAACAGTGAAGTCAGGTGGGAGACAGAGCTTTCTCTTACCAATAGCTTAATTTTAAGGAAAGGTTCCCAGAAATAACAGATAAATTTATGTTGAAAAGAAAACATTATTTTGATTTTCAGAGTAACATTATTCAACTTCCACGTTCCAGATAAAACCTGAAAACAATAGTTTAATAAATCTTTACATCCTTAGAATAAACTAACAGAAGATCATGAGGAAAACTAGTGTTTCTATATTGTGCCCACAAAACTGGAGACAACTTTTGGCGTTCACTTGTCATGTAAGTTAAAAAATTAAATCATAACAGTGTGGAGATGAACACAAGACACAGTAAAAACTAAATGAAAAGCTGAAAGAAAATAAAAATCGTATCTTTTTGTTCCTGTCTCATTGAAGACAAGAAAAACACTGCCCTGGTGATAGTCCATTTCAAGGAAGCCTGAGCTGATGTGGATAACAGAGCAGAGGCGCAGCCAGTGCTCCTCACCAGCACAGATGCCTCTTTGCAACTCTGTGCAGCAGCTCTGCCACAGCCGCACAAAGAAACACTTCTGGACTACCATTACAGAGTTAAATTCTGCTGCTGCACTGATTCAACAGCTGCATGATGGAGCCTCAACCATTACTAAACAGCTTAGTGCCTCTCCCATACTTTTAATTTTTATTCGCAAGCAGTTGGCTGTAAGACATATTTACATCTTTTTCAAAATATACGATAAGGTTAATTCTCTTTGCCATGTTTTCAAGGCCTAAAATGAAAAATGAGCACAATATTTTACTTGAACCTGAAAAAAAAAAGGCACCTTTGAAATTCTGATACTTCTGGAACAAAGAGATTAACATTCTTCAATGAAGACAGGAGAAAGCTTTCTCCAAAATTGATTTGCAGGCAGTATGTATTATCGCATCAGCTCAGAGATTAGATGTGCCGGTAAACTGGTTTCCAAGGTAACTGGACTAACCATAGGGAAGTCATCAGGGTGATAAGTAACTCAAAAAAAGGTACCATGCGGAAATACAAGAGAAGTTGCTGAACTGTAGCTATTTGGATAAGCCTAAGATTTACTCATTTTACACAAAGCATAATAGGATTATTTAGAACAGCGTTTCTAATGTTTAAACTGCAAGTTCATGAACGGTGACTGAAAACCCTAACATGGGGCCAGAAAGGGTACTTCTCATTGGACACTACCAGCATGAGCAGGAGACCAAGACCTTCAGAGGTCGTGCAACCCAAATTGCCTCCCCTGCTCTCCTGAGTGGCTGTCAGCTATGGTAAATCAGGGACAGGGATCCTGGCAGCAACAGGGCATCTGAAAAGTGTTTAAAACACAGAGATGGCTGAAGTATGAGGCTTAGGCTTTCACAGGTCCCCACCAAAGTTCCACTACAAATGCTGCTGGAAACCTGTGAACCCAACAAAACTGAACTTGAGAAGCCTGATGATTTTCTTCCCAGGTTTTAGCGCTTTAGGCACTGCAATGGACAGAAATCCAGTTAGACAACAATGCAGCAAAATATTTTGCTTATTTATGTTTAATTCCTATGTGCAGACTTAAGTATTGCTAAATACAGTACTTGACATTTGCAATTTTTTATTTGGATGCTGTGATTGAGCAAATGTTTACACTGACTGTGCAAACTAGAGGCACGAGTGCTTCAGCCACAGAGAAACCCATCATTTAGAACAATTAAAACATAACAGAAGTAAAAATAGCTGGCCTTACACAGTGCCTTCTAGGTGTCGTTCGCTTTTTCCTCTTGCACAAATTGCATGACATATATCAATCTGCAGTATCAATCCACACTGCAATGTGAATTCAAGGCAAAACATGAACAATACATGCTTGCGGACAAGTTTTTTATCTGAAGGCATGCATATATCCACAGAGGCAGTCTGAATAAAGATGATTTTGTATGCAGAAAGGACAGTTCCTCCCAGTCTGCTGCCACTGGCAGCACAGGGAGGAGAGGACCATTTTCCTCTGCAGAGGTGGAACAGGGGCTTTCTGGAAAATGTGATGAGTTGCTGCCAAGCATCTGCTGTTTCCCAGATGGGGAAGAAACTGACATGCAGCCAGGGCCCAAAGCCATAGCATGGCGGGGGGGCACATGAGGGACAAAGTCTGTCTTTCTCTCAGGGCCTAAACTGGGTAGCTCATTTTATTTATTTTAAATACATCACTGTGGCATATTATACGCAATGGTCTCACTTTTGTTACTCTGTGCTGTGGGGAAACTATGCTGGTTTTCCTTTTCAGTGCTCCAAACAGCATTTCTGAAAGCATTTGAAAAGACTTGGAAGGGAAAAGACCAGCTCATAATATCTGAAATACTCAGTCCTGTAAGCTGATTCTCAACTAGAAACACTATAACCTACTGCAAAAAATCAGGGGGCTTCTGTAAAAATATAAACTGAAATAGCTTTGCACAGCTTTGCACTCATTGCAGAGTCCTAAATCACACCAAAGTCTTGTATGTTGTTACGTGTTTCTTGTATACTAATTTCTTAATTTGCAGTACCAGAAAGAAGTTTGATAGAGCAGCAAGATAACCCCACGTAATGGCAAAAACAACTTGTGTAAATTCAAACACAAAATCCTCAGTGACTCTAAAAACTACTTAAAGAAAACAATATGGAATATTTTCTTAAAATATCCACAGAGAGGAAGAAAAAAAAAAGAAACAGAAAAACACCAAACCCCGAAGTTTTAGCTTGTCTAAGGAGAATTCATTGCATTGGGAGGAGGTGTTAATTTGTTTCTCACTAACAGCAGGATTCCACCATCCTTCTACATCTGCCCACAATTTAGCAAAACAGAAACAAAAAATCAAATCAAAGTCTGCAGCACACAGTAGCACAAAAAAAAAAACAACCCAGGCCTTATTATCCTGTAAGATACTTAAAAAGACTGGCAGCCCACAGAGCTTCCCAATGGGATGGAATAGTTTTCTTAGCTTTACATCCCTGCATCAAGCTTCCCAGCACTTTCAGAAGTAGGTTAGCATAGGAAGAGTCGCTGTACTTGCTGTGTAAACATGCTTTAAACCACCACAGGAAAATAAAAAAAGGCCACCATCTGTAGAAGACATAAACCAAGATACAGCTGCCTCTAGAGAATGACATAAAGATGAACCAACCCTCCCCTCCAACTGCAAGAGAAAAATCTCTCATCCTTCAAATGCTGCATCCTGAAAACAAGCTTAGCAGAAGTCTGCGTCAGTGTCTCCCCGTATATGGAGAACAGACATTCATTTAGTTGCACGCAGGATCCTGGATACTCAATTCAATCATAAAAGGAATTTTGTCTTCAAATTGGATCCTAGATACTCGATTCAATCATGAAAGGAATTTTGCCTTCAAACTGGAAGCTTTCTAAACTACATCCTTGAATTGCCATAAATAAAATTCTGTGAAAGCATCAAGCAAGTTCACAATCTCTTGATGTGAGGAATATATAATTATTAGCAAATTCTATACCCATCCATCAGCAATTATCATTTGGACAGGCAGGCTCAGTAGGGAGAATCTGGTTAGCCTGTTTTATGTAACACATAAAATAAGACAAAGCGTATGACTACACTGCAGAGTAAATTAGCCTTTCATTCAGCACCAAAGAAAGAGCTACACCTAGACTGCTTCTGATACAACCCATCTTGTTTGATTTTAATTCAGGTACCCCTAATTTATACTGCTGCCTGCAGTAATACATACACCTATTCCTCATCACAGTCCCCCTACTCCTAAATCTCTTTTGTTCCCTGAACATAGCCTGATACCATTATATAAAGGAAAGGAGTACAGCTTCTGGGAAATGTAATTTGTTTTCAACTTCTATTGGCCAAGCATATAATTACATTCATGACAGATAATATTTTCAAACAGGTACCAAGTCACACTGAACTGCTACAGAGAAGAAAGTCAGAACTATCATAAAAACACTGGGAACTCAAAGCACAGGCTGAAACCACTTTCTTTTACTTCCTCTAGATTAATTTCAGTTTCAGTTCTGCTGAAGCTATCACTGACAACAAACCCACTCTCGTCAGACAGAATTACACGAGGTACAATTCTGTCCACAGTACATTACCCATTTTCTTATGATTTCTGAAACCTGGTTTCACAGTTAGTACAGAGCTATGACAATGCGGGAGGTGTGTTTTGGAGGTGTTGATCTCAAATCAAGATGCTGAAGGACAGAGCAGCGGTGCAGGCAGGAGGTGAGCACTCCAGCACAGGAAGCTGCAGCACCTAGCGCCTTCCCCACATCTCACCTGTACCTCATTTACCTGAAGGTCAGTGAGCACACACAGTAAACAGCAAGTAGTATTTTACTTCTAAACTTTAGTATTGTGACATCCGTTCACCAGTATCATAAGATTCCCGAAAAATAGTTATCTACATTTTACAACTTTTATTTTACATCAAAATTTGAAGGTCTCAGTTCTACTACTCTCTCTTCCACTAATCCCAGTTTCATAACTGAGCATTACCATCTTCCTCTATCTCTCTCTCAACTGTCTTATCTGTTGTGCTTATTTATATTCATCATGCAGACGAAGAGACATTCTAGCCACAAAGTGAATACCTCGATAAGGCCCTGACTGTGTATCAAAACCAGGGCAGCTTCAAGACGTGAATAAGAAAGCCTATCCTGGTTATCCTGGCTTTAACATTATTCTAGCTTCTTTATTCACTGATGTTTTATTTATCTTTTTTCTTCCCTTGGGGAATGCTACATGTAAAAATTGCCTTACAGTAGCAAAGTTAAATGTTAGTCTTTGCCACCTCCCAGCCACTACTTTCAAATAGCATAACGGGAGTGACAACCTAAAAAAGAAAAAAAAGCAAAAAAGCCAGGTTTTAATTGATGTTGCAGCTGAAGAAAACACGAGGGAAAAGCACCCAGAAGAGTCTGGTTTGAGAAAAAAATTGCTATTTATTACTACTAACTGGGGACTGCAATCCCGTGAAGTATTTATGGTCTTGCCAGTTGGTCAAAGCAAAACACAACACTGACGTACCAACTAAATTAAAAATCTAGAGTTGAGCACTTAAAACCCCCCAAAAATCCGAAGGGAAATTAAGTTGCGCTAGGGGTGGTGCTCCACAAAGTAAGCAAAAACATTCAGCAAGGTCCTGCCTAGAGTCAAGAATCAATTTACTGAGTTCTGCAGTCTCTCTGAGTTCTTCCAGCTTACAGCCCTAATAAGAGATGCAAACAGATGCCTCTCTTTACTCAGGGCTCAAAGCCTACAACTGCCTCCTGAAGGCAGGCGGTTGTCACATTTGATCACAAAAGCTGGTAAGATAGAGCGGGTAGGCTTTGTGAGAGCCTATCCAGGAGAGGAAGAGATGACAGTAGTGCACTTCATATAAAAGGCCAAGTGGTTGTAACACTCATCCGCTATGTGGGTGTTAAAATTCAATTCCCTTTAAGTCAAAGATCTCTTTTTAAATCTAATAGCTCTTTATATATGTCATTTTAACAGGTCTTTCAGCACATCTCAGATCCCAAAGCTGCCCTCAGTGCCGAAGGAGAAAAGTCTTAAATCAATCTTATTTGCTCTTGTATTCTTTCCAGTGGCGGGACCGGTAAACTCATTCTGTACAGACGGTTCTTTTGGTCCCATGTTCAACAGAAACGGTGGAAGAACACAGTGTAACCCTACAGTATAATGTTTAGGTACATGCACTCCTAGAAAATGACTGAGGGAGGTCTAAGTCCCCTTCCTGGGCAGAAGATGTTTACCCTTTCTCGGAGCTCTTTTATTAACTGCATGGACAAGCCAAAACTGTTGTAAAATTCAATTAAAGATTAGCAACACACCTGAAAAAGCTGCCAGCCTTCAAGAGACGATGTACGTACACTCCAAGATCAGTAAGTAAGAAACCCCATTAAGTGGTAGCAAAGCTTTTCTGAGCATCAACGTGATCAGCTTATACAGTTGTGATGTGATCACACAAAGGAGACTCACTGACTAGTAATTAAACTCCAGAACTGCTTTCAATTGAAAGCACTACACTCTTTCATGAAGCTGATGCCATTTGTTATAAGCTGTTACCCAAAAATGCAGGATTTTTTTTTGTTATACATCAGAAGTACTGAAAGTTAGGAACTTTAAGTAATTTGTTTTCTTACAAAAATAGCTTTCAATTTCTTTGAATGCTACCAGATACTGAAACTGTTCCAAGGAAAGCATCAGCTCATGGTTTTGTTACGAGATCTACCTGAAGTAGATGTTTCCTGACACAATTCTTGTAACTGCATGAAGGGACCACCCCACCAGCACTTAGTACAATTAGACAGCAGACTGTATCAGTGTGTTCAGTGTGAAGTTTCAGGCTTCCTGCAGAACAGGCTGCCATTCCCAGTGCTGGCTGCTCTGGGAAAACAGTCAGAGCAAAGAGTAAAAAGGCCAGTATTCCCCACAGTTCTCAGATTTTGTTTCTTCATCACAGATAGTTTGCTCTAGCTTCCTTTTTTTAATTTTCTCTGGTTCACTGTATTCTAGCTGATCAGCTGTTCAATCTCTTATAGCAGATTGTAGACAAAGCTGTATGATTTTCCTGAACCTTGATGTGAAGTTAGCAAGTGTCCTTGTAGTGCAATCAGTGCATCGGTAAGATGAAACTGTAAAACAGGCAAAATACTGTTAAGTCACTGAAGTGGTTCTGCAGACATGTACACATTAAACTTCAACAGTGCTGTGGTAACACCAAAAAGAAAATCTGAAAACCCTCTATTCCATGACATAGATGTTGTTATGATTTTAGCTAAAAACTGCCCTACAATCTCACTGCTAAGCTTTAGCAGAGCTGGCAAGTGTACTGGCAATACATGCAGAGGTTTCCTCTCAGCTTTAATGGTCATAATTATGCTTCTGTCTTTAAGAAAAACTCCCCTAAGTCATCTCAGTTTGACAAGCTTTTTAACATTAAATGCCACCTTATTTTGTTGTATTACACCACTCTCAAGTTGTGTATGTGCCAAACTTTCCCATTCATGCTTGCTTCCTTTTTGAGTTTACTTGCTGCCACACACCCATGAAAAAAGACCTGTCAGTTTTGCAGCTCTCCTGATGCCCACTCTGCGCTGCCAAATATGGTGTAAAAGCAAAAAAATCAGGATCTGTGCACTTCTTTTCTTGGGTCATTACCATCACCACGTCTGTCCAGTTGCCCTGTTATCAGTGCATGCTGATACCTTACTTTCTATTCCCTATGTGCTAACCAAATGGTGCAGAAGATGACACATGACTCAGTGGTGTTGTAATAATGGGTTTCCAGCACTGTCATCTGCCAATCTTGCACAGTATAGTTTCCATACTATATGTAGTACAATATAGTTTGGTTTGATATCCCATCATGTGCTGTTAGGAATTCTTGCATGCAAACTCAGTGAACTGAGTCACAACCCCCAGTGTAACTCCTGGAAATCTGCTATCAGCACCACTAAACTAATTTACTGCTCCAGCTCATGACAGTAGCAGGACAAAGGGCTGCAGAATGTCAGGAAGTCCCAAAATATCTTATTTCTGATGGTATCACTGATGTCTGAACCAAATACAGGGATATGGATATTAGCAGAAGCAGCTGATTCAAAGTAAGATATTTTAACGCAATTTCTTCTACAATTGCATTTTTGTCACTTAAGACACTTAATCAAATTTGAGGTCTGAAAAGGGGTTGAGGGACAGTCCTCCTTTTCTTCTGCTGCTGGTGCTTTTTTCAGATAGTGAGACAAAAGATAAAATTTTGACCTTCACCTTTAAAGTAATCCAAGCCAGTCATTAAAAGAAAACTATTATTCAGCAAGTCACCAAATGATGTTGTATCTTGGAATTCCAGTGCTAATAAAAGACAAAGAATTTGATCTAGTATTTCATGATTATAGTACCACTCTTGTTTGAAAGAGAACAAAAAGTACCTTATACCGGAGAGAAGTCACACCATGCTTACCCTTAACAGACATCATCGCTACACCCTCCTGGCAGGTTTTCCTTGCACTGCAAAAATTCTTGTAGCTAAAGCAAGCCCAGCTCCCTTAGGAACATTATGTTTATTACGTGAGAATAAATTACAGAGTCTTTAAGACAAAAATTTCTATTTCAGTCTTCTGACGAATTACTGCTACGGTAATTTATTAGTCAAGTATCTGCATGAACAAGGAAGTTTGCTCTTTTAGCTCGGACTTTTCTAGGTGTACAAGTGTATCCTTTAAAGAGAGGTGGCAGCATATCCGCCTAAAGGCTGGCCAGGTGAAGTAGATACTCCATACAACACAGCCCAGAGAATATGCTTCCTCTCCTCTTAGGTGACAGCCACAGCTTTAAGGAAAACTGTGATAAAACATATGGCACATTTAGATTTTGTTGTCTCACACAACAAAGAAGCAAGTTATCGAAAGCACGAAGTGAGGTGAGATAGAAAGATCTATGGAAAGAACATGAACAGCCAGAGAATTAACAGCATTTACAGAGCCTCTATGGATATGATACTACATATGTCACACATTATTTACTTGTTAAAAATAATAAAATACAATAAACAAACCCCACAGATAATGCTACAACAAAATAAACCCAGTGGTAAAAAAGCACCACAGTACATTCTTCAGTCTTTTGAGTGAGGAACATGCTCTGTGTAAAACAATGACAAAAATCCATAAACTGGCAATTAAGAAAGAAGCTTCTTTTTTTTTTCTTTTCTATTTTTTAATGTAATGCAAAATGTCAAGCATGTAGCCTTAGAAAACTGAGGATAAAAAAAGGAAATTATGTCCTAAGCCATCAACAAAACTAACTGCAGTCTGGGAAGCGTCCAGAATCAATACCAGGGGGGAAAAAAAACACAAAGAAGACAATCAGAAACTACATTAAAAAAAATAATAAATCTATGAGGCAGACTACAGTGCTGAGATACCATCAGGAAGTCGATTGAGAAAAAATGGTGAAGAAACAGTTCAATGCTGTATTTCAGATAACACTATACTGCAGGACTACCGATGCAGTGGTACGTGGTTAGCTCTTAAAAAAAGGCCACAAATCTGCCCTATGGCATCTTTCAGCCCGAAATGCTGCAAGTTCAGAGCTACCGTGTACCAGCTGCATTGGGTTATGGAAGCTGGGCAGGACCCTGTCAGGGCAGGGTGCTGCTGAGGCTCCTGGCTGGAGTAGGATATGCTCACCACTCCACTACCACACTAGCTGAGCCCCCATGGTTCTCATCACTGTGCTGCTGAAAGCTAAATCCGGCTTTCCCAGGCTCAGAAACCTGCAGTTCTTAATGGCATGGATTAACTACAGGGGTTCTCCAGGGCTTAGAGACACAAGTGACCCTCTGGTTTAGGAAAATAAAATATCATTCATCACATATGGGCACAAGAGGCTTGTTTTAACAGATCTACTTTTATGGCAAAAGAGTGAAGAACAATTTACTTTGTACCACTCACTTTAAATCCCTTTATTCAAAGTGCTACTCAAAAAACTTCCTGCTAATCTCTTCCATGTTGTATTAATTATTGTTGGTCATCTTCAGCCATACACATTGGCCTCTCTTCTGGGAGTTCTCGACCTTTACAAAATCAGCAAAATGCCTCTATCATTATCAGAAGGATTTCATAGATAAGCTAGACAATGCTAATAGCTCGGTACATTGTATGAAATAAGTAATTTTAAGATTGCACTGAAGGTGTACAGCACAGTGTGGAATTACGACCAGTTTGACCAGAGCTTTTGAGTATTTGGCCTCTCTTTAAGCTGTATTCAACAAGCCGTTTTTGAAATAGTCATCTTTTAACCTCTGGATTGGCAAATCCATGCATGCTTACTATTTCATAAATGAGAGGTCACTTAGTATATTTTGCAAATAATAAAATCAAAATAGCTCATCTTGGATGCAATTTACCTGCTTCCTTTACTGAAGTTCAGGAAAATCAGGAAGATTTTTTTTTTGTGATTTAAGTGAAGGCACAGAATCACAGCACAGCTGACACTGGAAGGGACCTCTGGAGACCATCTGGTCCAATCATGCTCAAGCAGGGCCATCTAGAACTGGTTGCCAAGGACCATGTCCAGATGGCTTTTGCATATCTCTAAGGATGAAGTCTCTAAAACCTCTCTGGGCAACCTGTCCCAGTTCTCAGTCACCCACACAGGGAAAAAGTGTTTCCTGATACTCAGAGGAAACCTGTGTTTCAGTTGGTGCCTACTGTCTCTGGTTCTGTCACTGGGCAACACAAAAAAGAGCCTGGCTCTGTCCTCTTTGCACCCTTCTTTCAGGTATTAATAAGATCCCCCTGAGCCTTCTCTTCTCTAGGCTAAACAGCCCCACCTCTCTTAGCCTTTCCTCCTAGGAGAGATGCTCCAGACCCATAATCACCTTCATGGGCCTTCTTTAGACCCTCTCCAGCCTCTTGCAGTGGGCAGCCCAGAGCAGGACCCAGCACTGCAGGTGTGGCCTCACCAGTGCTGAGTAGAGTAGACCTGCTGGCAACACTCCTCCTAACACAACCCAGGATACCATTAGCCTTCCTTGCCACAGGGGCACACGCTGGCTCACATTCAACCAGGTGCTCTCCAAGACCCCAGATGCTCTTCTGCAAAGCTGCTTTCCAGCTGGATGGGGCCGAGCATATACTGGTGCTTTCCCTCTCCAGGTGCAGGACATTGTACTTCTCCCTGTTGAACTTCATGAGGTTCCTGTCTGCACACTTCTCTGTTCAGCCAGTTTTCAATCCACCTCATTGTCTGCTCATTCAGCCCCTACTTCATCAGCTTCTCTTAAGGAAGTTATATCCAAAGTCTTCTGAAGTGAATGTGGACAATATCCATTGCTCTCCCCCACCTATGAAGCCAGTCATTCCATTGTAGAAGGTTATGAGGTTCATCAAGCATAACTTCCCCTTTTCACTAGTCAAGCGTTACTGGTAACAACTGTGTCATGCACTTGTAGTAAACTACAGTAAGTCTTAGCAGTTATTTTGGACCTACAGCAGTTATTTTGGACCTACAGCTGTTAAGATTGGAAACTGGTTTACTGACCATGCAGACAGAAGGGGGAAAAAAAAAACCAACCCCAAACCCTCTATTTAATGGTAATTTCCTCCCCACATCTTAAATTAAATAAATGAAAGAAATGTGCAAAACAACTGAGGTGGCAGTTTTTAGTCAACCTACCAGATTAACAGAGGGGAGGTAAGACTGAGCAACTGCTTCAGAGAAAAAGGCTGGGCAAGGACAAATAAAGAGCTACGTAGCCTGGTAGTCTCATGCTCCCAAACACCATACTGAAACACTCGTGCATTGGTGCATTTTGCCACACTCATAGATTAACAGCTTTTTCAACAGTGCTCTAGATCTCTAGATTCATGAGTTCTCTCTGGTTTGCCCTTGTGAAAAAATACATTATTAAAGTATTTTGAGTATTCTATTTAAGCAGTTCATGAACAGTAAAATCTGCTGGATAATCACCCAAGTCAACATTACTGAACACGTACCTTTGGACTCCCAAGAAAGCACAGCTAACAGGTAAATATGTCAGAATCTACATATCTACAGAATCTAAGTATGTCAGATCCTATCTTAAAGATGAATGCAAGCCTGAACAAAACCTTGGGATGCTTTTTATCAGAAAGGTCATGATCTAGATGAATTAGACAGGCATTTGATAGAATGACTTTTAAAAGCCTCTATAGTTTAATGCTTTTAAACAAATCATATAAATAGTAAATCTGAAATACAGGTATTTCTTGAATAAAAGGCCCTAAGATCTACATGCAGCATAGTCTGAATATTAAAAGCTATCTTTTCAATGTGAACCAGCATCTTATGCCCTTGAGATTACATGCTGAATATTAAGGCAGATGGAAACTGCAGAGAGGAACATAAAAAGTTACAGGTGTGCACAGACTAAAAAGTGTAGTTGTATGTGTAGTAACACAATGCAAACGGGCCTCGGAGATAAATTCTGCATTCACACCTTCCACTGACTTTATCACATGGAATATCTGAACAATCTGACAGGTCTCTTGAATCAAATCCAGTGAGTAAAATTATCTTCTGCTCTCAACAGAATACTTTCTACACAAAAAAGGACATCACAGAGTAACAGCTATCCTTTTGTATCATTTAAGTACAGGAATGTCAGGTATTTTTTTCAATAGATCATTTGTGGCCTGTGAGTTCAACAGTGCTGAAGGAAATTCTAACCCTTAACAAAATTAATAGTGTGTTAGACAATACAGTAGTCTATCAGGAACACAAGAAAAGAGTGCCTGCTGTTGCAATTATTTCATCTTAGTCTGAAAATGCTCAATTTCACTTTAAAAGTGGAAAGCTGCCCCTTTGCCTTCAGGGACTTTTTCTTTATGAATATAGCAGCGATGCAACTGTGTTCTTTTTCAGGCTTTCAGTGAGCAAGATATATTTCTTAAGCTGCCTGTTTTATGATAGAATTAACCAAGAAAAAGACAAATAAGAGCAGCAAGTTGCTACAGCTTTTCCTACAAACTCACTCGCCTTAAGCAGAATCCACCAGACATGTTCCAGATGAAGTCTCCTTAGCAAGTTATAAAATGACACTCACAATTTCCTACCACTACCACAATTATTTTGCTTCATATATCTAGAATGCCATTTTGCTTCCTCACAGCTGCATCACACCATGGGTTACTGCTGTCACTTGATGCAAGCAAGTCACAGAGCAGCTTTCTCCTTAGCTGCCGTCCCCTACAAATGAGTCACTAGTTTATCGTGAAACTCCTTAGCTCATAAATCCATCCTCAGTCCTCCCAGTCACCTGTATTTACTGTAATCCCATGCAATGATAAGGCTTTCCCACTTTCCGTCAGAAGCAAGTGAGCTAATGAGCATGCCCCAACTTTCTGAAGCAGAGCTACTGAAATTTTTAACAAGGTCTTCTATCTTACTAAAGGCAGACACTAATTCAGTCTGACATATGCTACCTCTCACAAATCCGTTTACATGTACTCCACTTTTCCATTTGACTCTCTGCCTTGGATTCTTTTTGAAGTTTTGTTTTATGGCTTCACTATAGAAAAATAGAGATTAATGATTTTCAAGCTGCCAGAACCACCTTTCTTCTACTTACTAAAAAAAAGCTACTGCATGTGCTCTTCTGCAGTTGAGTACCATCTCTATTTTGATAGTCTTCTGTTTGTTTTGAAATGTTTGCTAGAAGACTTCCCAAAATACAGCTTCTTTCACCCAGCCCTGATAAACCTGAGCACTAGGGACTTCTAGGTTTCATCTTCATTTCACTTTAAGAATTTCACTGTAAGAGTTTCCATCTGTATACATGTATTTAGCTCGTATTCTTGATTCCATGTTCAACAAGACCAACTGCAACAAAAATGAAGGCAAAATGTTAATATAAACTGGGGACGAAAGCTCCGATCATAACCTCATGCTGACCGCGTAACGCTCAGCTTCCTTTCTCATTTCATTTTAAATGGATAAATGGATTTTTATTACTTGGGATTATTTTCCTTTACAAGGTCAAACTCAGCTTGACTTCTGGCAACACCTTATTCACACTTAAGACTTCTGAACTCTATGACAGCCTTCCATTTTACGTACAACCCCTTTTGCCACTCCTTGCGCGTTCTTGGCTGCCTTTTGATACTCTCTTTGGACACCTTTTCTTCTGATTAGGTCTGCAATTATTCTGCTCCTGTACCCTGCTTTTTCTTGGGACGCAAATCCTACGCACTTTTTCTAATTCTGAATCAAAAACGTTCCAAGAACCCCGTCGTTACCTCTGTTTGCTTTTTGGTTTGGCTAATTTCAAATCACTTCTCTACAGTTTCTCTGCCTGCATTTTTGAATTTGAAAACCCTTAACTGGAAACCCCGTTCAACCTAAACTGCATAAACCTCTGATGCCAATTATTCAATCCAAACTCTGTTTCGACAGATGGCTCTTCCAGAATGTCCTCAATGCTCATAAAACCCAGTTTAAAGCAACATTATTTCTTTTTAGCTCAGTAACAGCGTGTGAATATTGCATCCAGGAAAAACTGGTCCCTAGAATTAGTAGTGAAATGATGACCTACACAAAAGTCTCCACAGTATACTGCGTCAGGCAAGTAACTTTATTCCAGCTACTATATTCCAATAACTCCACATATACTTAATACAAGAAAATTCTTTTGCACCTGAAATTACAGTGTATGAAAGACTCATCCAGTGAAGGTATGCAATTCCAACCCAGTAATACACTCCATGTACAAGACAACCCTGTAGAATGCACTGACCTTTTAATAATGAAAATAGCAACTTGTTCTGGAATACTTTATGCCTTCTTCCTTGTTGTTCTTTGAGGGCATCCAGTTTTTCATTCTTTAATATTTACTTCTTATTTCTTTCCCTGACGAATATATATAAAATGTGCTGCCTTTCATAAGAAGATACTTCATTACAAACATGGTTTAGTGGTGGAGTTGTCAGTCCAGGGGAAACAGTTGGACTTGATAATCTTAACGGTCTTTTCGAATCTAGTTGATTCTATGATGCTATAAATGTAACTGAAATAAAAGACCAGGTTCCAGAAACACTCTATATATCCTGCCACCAGAACAAAGAATCTGGTTTTACATTGTTAATTTTTACAAATAATCAGAGTAAGCATCACAGTCCTTGCAGTACAACACATTTTATTACTGCTTAAGTCTGTAGAATCTCCTATACGTCACAATACCCCAAAAAAGTATAAGGACATTTTATGTAGCAGAGTACACACATTTCAAGCTAGCCAAGCAATACCTCAGTATGTCAAACTGCTTTACAAGTCAAGATTAATGGAACTAATTACTGATTTGCTGCCCATTTTACAGAATGCAAATATCAGCACAAAGGTTTAGTAATTTATTCAACACTACAGGAGACAGAGCCTAAGCCTACTTGATGCCTTAATGTTTTAGCCAAAACTACAGTCCACTCCTAATGTTGTAAACAAAGCTCAGACACTTAAGTAAAGGCAAATACTTCGGAAGGAAGCTACACATCTTTCTTTATCTGTAAGGTTTCTTAACTGACCATTCAAAAGTGGATAAATTTCTCATATTCTGTAATCACTTTAAATCCTCGGGATATTTTTGCAAGTCCTGTCTGCCGCATCTGCCTTCGGCAAGTGTCCTAACACCCTCTGGCACTACTTTATTTACAGATTCATGGGCCAGTGAGGTTGAAAGGGAGATCTGGAGCTCATCTAAATCCAACTCCATATTCACTTAAGTAAAACACAATTAGAAGTGGTAGCAAGTTTGGAGCCAGGAACTGTACAGTGCTTGCAGATGGGTAACCTTCACTTATGACTTCTGCGATGCAAAATAGTTCGCCAACATTTTAACAACAGGTAAATACCATACTAAATATTGAACCAGGCAAAGAAATACTCTCTTTTGCAGCACTAAAACATGAAAATGTATCCAGCATACTTTATTTTGATACTTATCTGACAAAGAATAATAATATTTTAGAGTGGAAATTTCCAAAGTAATTACAGTGTCAAGATTGTTTCAGATTCTTTTTTTGCCATTATTTACATTCCTGAGTACATTTTCGTGAGAGAAATGAGGCATAACTAAAAGAAAGACTTGCTCCTTGAACTGATTTTTTTATTTAAAATAATCACCATGTAGTTCATAAGATATTTCAAAATAACCATTAAATACAAATGCCATTCCTGTTTTACGCTGAACTACAGTCACATCGCTCCTTGTAAAATCTCTTCAAAGGCTCTCTTTATTAAAGAGAGAGAGAAGCACAAATTTCAATTCCTGAAGACCATTTGAACAAAATACAATCAGGAAAACTGAGGTGTCTTAGCCTGTAAGATTCAGTCATCCTATGTGACAAAAGAGAGGAAGAACATACGAGGCACAGGCAGTGGTGATCATAATCCCTTTGTACGGAGTTGGCTGAAGCATGGAAGAGCCATTTGCTCTATCCCCTCCATTCCTGTCACCCTCTCTCCCACCTACCCCAAAACTCAGAGAGGCCTGCAGAGAGGTCCCTTCACCGGCACTGCACCCTAAGGAAGCTTTATGGAACCCTGAAAACCGCAGCAGCAGCTTGGGCTAAAACCCCTCACTGCACCACAAGTCACCTGCTGTCTGTCATACAGTCTATCTCATACTTCCAGCTCCTCAGCCAGGTACAGCCAAGTCAGCAGAGCAGAAGGTCGCAAAAGGAGGCTCAGCAGGAGACAAAATTGCTGCTAACAGCTTTAAATGGTTTAATGAGTGTACCAGGTGCCAGAAGTAGGGCACTAAGCACAGACACAGCCACCAGCTCTCAATATACCAGACATTCTGGATTTGGAGGGAGAAGAGGTGAACATTACTCTTTCATCCCAAATCTACCCAAGATACAGGAAGCAGAGCTCAAAAAGCACTATGATTTGAACAGTCAATAAATTTCCATTTGCTAGAGTGTAGAGAGCCATGAATGAATGAATTCTGCACTACTAGCAAACCTTGTCCAATTAGCCCGCAATGTTTGGGAAGCAGCATAGAACCCAACCCTCGAGAAACCCTGCAAAACTCAACAAAAGGTCAACAAACAACAGAGTTTCTGCTTTTTTTTGCGTGCTATTTTTCTTTGCAGAAAAGAATCCCTGGCAAAAGTAGAGCAATTTTTTTCCTCATCACATTTACTTAAATTTTTCACCTTTTCCACTTGCCTTGGAAAGTTTCAGTTCTACCCCTGAGCAGAAGCACTGTAACAGGCTGGCGCTGATGAAGGCCTCTATACAGAGCATACCAACTGCTCTGTCAACGTGCACATGCTTTGTTCAGCAATGCACTCGTGCCCACTGTCACTAACAGCACCAACTCTTGGGCCCTTTTAGGCTATGTTTTATTGAATAATGCCAAGCTGACTTAATCTTCTCAAACATGCACAACTGCTCACATCAGCTATGCCATACTCCAAATACCTCGAAACTCTCCAAGCCTGCAGTGGCCCCTGAGCAGCCACCTACTCCTAAAGGGACTTTCAACAGAGATGCAATCAGCAAACAGAGCCCATAATCCTAGAACAGAGTAAATGGCCCATGGAGCATGGGATCTGTGATAGTGAAATTACAGACTGTGACGGAATAGAACTTCCAGCATTTGTTGACTTGAGCCTTTCTCCCTATAGTAAGTTTCTCAATAACTGCGTCTTTTTCCTGCTTGGGAGATGAGCAGAATTCAATCTTTATCAGTTTGATGAGTAAAATTTTATTTATTCACCTTTTTGCCTACATTTTATTACTTCTCATAGTCCACAGTACTTCCCCTAAAGGGACAGAAAGGATTACCCTTGGTGGTAACTGCAACCTCTTTGCTCTTCAGTCTCAGCACTCTTCTTGTTTACTCCTTACACGCCTACCTGAAAAATCCCCTGAAAAAATAGCTCAAAGGTGCTTAGTGAAACCTGTTCAGACCTTCAAGTAACAACTCTGTGGCAATAACCACCCGCTCATCTCACAGGTTACGCATTCAAACGCCAATTTTGGTCATTATCTCAGAGCTCACCTGTAGGAAGAGAATGGATGTATGATACTGTGAAATCAGCACTAAACATCTAGAGTTTGGGTTGGACTTTCCGCAGCACTATCTAGCAGAGTCGTTAAGTACAAACTGCTTCATTTTAACAAAGACAAATCACTTTTCAATGGTACAGAAAATACTCCTACATTGCTCTGTATTTTCCTCTCTCCTTGTCACAGTACGCATGAGATGACGTTAGGAATGTATTAATGAAACCACTTTTTGCCCACTAACACACAAAATTGCCTAGAACAGAAAAATGTTTAAATAATTGCAGCCTATTCACCCAGCAAGCATCATCCCTATGTAAGAGATGGGTAGAGAGAGCGACTGGATAAGTTCACCCGTTAGCACTGCCTGAGGGGACAAAACACAAGTCCCCCTTGCCCCCTGCACTGCTCACCGATACTAATCTGCCGGGCACAAATCACTTGCCAGAGCTGGTTGATGACCTCCCAGCAGTGTGCCAAACTGGCAGCGCTGTCCCAGAGGCAACACAGGAGCAGAGAGACTCGCAAGCTGCTGGGGACCCACCGGGGGATTCTCCTCCCAGGTCCCTGTCCACAGCAGCATGGCCAGGCAGTGACCTGATGCCAATGGCAGCCTGCCCAGGCCTACACTGCTTGGCACTGCTGAAGGAACTACAGAACGCTGCGGAGGAAAGGGAGGAAAGCTTCATAAGCAGCTTTTCACTTTCCACACTTTTGGCTGCACTTCCTCCCAGTGCAAGCCTTTCTTCCACATGGTCTCACTTCTGTTTCCCCACACAACTAACAGATTGCATACATTGGAGGCATTGGGGACAAAAGCAGGGATCTCCCAAGCCTCCCAACCCCTCCTACACTGTTCTCTCACAATGTGGCTTTTATTCTGTTTTCTTCCCATGTACAATAAAGATGCTAAAATAATTAAAGCAACGATTCTTTTCCTTTGGATAAGCTTGTTAAGAGTGCTTTATGCTTAAAACCATGACAAATGTACTCTTTTACTATTTACACAAATGACTTTTAGAGCATTTTCCTGATGGACTGTTATTATTACTTGATAATACATAATCTGAAATGAACATAGCATGAAAAACTTGAGAAGAAAAGAAAAATTGTATAACTAAATAATTGAGAGAATACTGTTATAGCACTTGGCATGACAGCATGATTCAGACAGATGACAGCAATATACTGAAGTAAGGATGTCACTGTTAGCTCTTTCAAAATAGAAACAGCAGAAAAATCCAACCGTCTCAAGAATAAAATCAGTGGAGTCATTTTCTGGATTCCTATCTGTTGGAACCATAATAAATACAATGCAACAAACCTCTGCACATAATTGGTAGATCCTTCAGAAGAGAGAACATCATCTTGTCTGTTAGTACAGCCTGAGGGAGAAGGCAGAGGAGGGGGACACAAACTTCTATAATCCTTTGTCATAAAAGTTTTCTCTACTTCGTCTCAAAAAATACTCAAGCCAAACCCAGAGAACACCAGCTAGTTTCCCCCCATTATGGGAATAATCTAGAGGGAGCACAAACACAGTTAGAATTTTTATTGCATGATGCAAGCCTGAATAAAATACTAACAAAACAAAATTTAAGAAACCCATTTTCTTAGCTTGGAATATTTTGTTTCAGTGTAAAAAATGGTCTTTTCAAAGCATGAAGAACACAAGGCCATTCCCCTCCCTCCAGCCCTCAATAAACACATGTGAAAACCTGGTTGCTTCATCCAGATGAGAATTTCCTAATAGAAATAGACATCTTTCCCTAACTTAAAACACAGGTGGTGTAAACGCACATTTTGTAAATCACATTACTTCAAGTTGCTAAACTCCCACAATGAAAATAAAGTTAATTTCAATTACAGATTTTTAATTTTAAAATGTTTAGATTTCAAGTACTCCATCACATATGGCTGTTTCAAGAGCCATTTCTGGAAAAATTACTATCTTTTTCAATTGTCCATTTGAGACCACATGCACGAATATCAGCTTTGGAAGTAAAACACTTTTATACTTAACCCTGAAACTCAGCAATGAAAAGCTGGTACAACAAAACACGACTAGGTATTCCTTCCTGAACTGAAATTACTTGAAAAAACATTCTTAGCTGCAATTTGAATGTCCTTGAAACTAAACCAGTAAAAACTCTATGAGAAACCCAACCTTCATTAGGTATTTCAATCAACTGGCTTCTGTCTTTCTGTAGCACTGAGATATATTAAATATACATATATTAATGTTTGAAAGTGTTAAAAAAGTGACAATGCTACTATAAAGATGATACTAATTCAGACACAGAATATTAACAGCCCTCTACTAGTGACACAGGATCACACTGTATTTCATGACACAGCGTTTAAGTGCAGGGACTTTAAAGAACATCTGATGAGAGCTGAAGAAAAGCCATCTGATCTACAGAAGCTGTTATTTCAAATAGAAAAACCAAACAGCACGAAGGCCACCAGATACTCACTTCCACATTCCACCATGTGGTTACAGTTCAGTCACATAAGTCAAAACACGCATGTTAAAATTGTCCAACTTCACAAACCCAGCTGTCATTCTCAATTTCTGCTGGCTTAGTCAGCCATCAAGCAGTCTAGGAAATGACACAAGCTCATCAGAGCTCAGCTTCCTAACTTTATTTAAGATTATGCTTGCTGACTGTAACAAAAACGCATATCAAAAGATCCTCTGCAACCTTTTCAGAGCCTAGATCAGCTGTCAAGATGTACTTCAAATAAAGTGGCATTCAAAAATGAACCCAACTGCAGAAAAAGAAAGGAAACTTTACCTTAATTGGAGCACGGCTAAACTGTATCTTCCTGTTGGCTGGGATTTCATCTTCATCTGGCAATCCATTAATTTCAGAATATTCCATATCAGGTTCATAACAGTTATTTTCATCACTGTCATCCTGGTCATCCTGTTCTGTACCTGTCTCTCCCCAGTCAGAGTTATATCTTGATCGTACCCGGTACACATTGTAGTCAGAGTGCATGTACACGTGGGAACTCTGAAAATTATTCACATCTTCATGCACTTCTTTTTGACTTGCGTCATCATAATGGGACTCGGTAGCATCTGAAACTGCATCTGTGGCAAAATCACCACCTGAAGCTACATTTCTTGGTAGTTCTGAAGCTTCGGATCTATCCAAGACACCCTCTGCATGTTCCAACTGTTCCTTTTGTTGTAACAAAACTTCTGCCTCTGTTTTTGACTTGCTCCTAGCACAGCTGTCCGTAGATCTTTCATTGTCAAGCACGTTGACCTGTTCCTGTTGACTCGCTCCAGAGCTCTCAACAGCATCAACACTTGCCTCTGTGCCCTTCTTTACCTCTTCACTTGTTTTTGAACCTGCTGAAGTGCCTGTGGAAGTCTTCTGTCTCAGTGCTGAAGACACGCTATTCTGCTGAGAGTTCTCAGCAGACATCCCGCCTGTACCCTGTTTGGCTGGAGGAGACCACGTGCTGGCATCTTTCAAAGGACTGAAGCCCTCAAGGTTTGCAACCGGGGAGGAGATACTCGCGACAGTGGAGGAGAGGTTGAGCGGATAGTGACCAGTTACAGAGTACTCTTCGTTGTTCTCCGACTTCTCTACAACGATCACGTTGTGTGAGTCAGTGTTCTCAAAAACTGCACTGAGCTGACTCACGGTTGGAGAGACGGTCTCTGTCCTTGGGCTAAGGCTGTCCAGTGAATCGGTGCTGCCCCTGTGAGACTTGGCACTGCACCACTCATCCGGAAGCTCGTTGGAAACAACTCTATCTTTCTTTGGGGAGTAGCGATTGGAATGTCCAGTTTCATGAGCGTTTCGCTCAAACATCTTCCGAGTTTCAGTAAACTTGGAATAGGAAGGACCATCATGGATCGTATCAAATCTACTGATCCTTTCTGAGACAGATGATTCCAACTTTACAATTGAACCATCAGCTTTTTCTACAAATTCTTTGGGCCTAATTCGTCTTTGAGGTGATGGAGGGCCACCCTTTCCCCTGGTTTTAGGTGTAACCCCAGCATTTTCAGTGGGCTCCATGCCCATCTGCATAAATAAGTTCTTAATCCTATTGACATTTGAGCCATATTTCCTTCCCCTGCTCTGTGAGGCCTCTCCTTCCTCTTTCGCTTTCTGTTCTCCATCTGATTTCGGTTTGTCAAAGGTGCTTTTCAGCGCCTGGAACTCAGTTCTGTAAGCGTTCCTATGAGGAGAGGCACTTCGGAGGGTTGATCTTTCCCCTGAAGACTCCGTTTTCATCATGTTTACTCCAGGAGTGCAAAACCAGCTTACATAGTTTCTGTGGTACTGCTCTCAGTGGTCTCTCAGCTGTGATTCTGCCTGAGGAGTGCTCTCAGGGGGCACTGCCCTTCAGCAGGGCCACACTTGACAAGAAGATCTGGAGGCAACGATCTAAACACATGCGGTCAGCTCTGATCAGGCAGCACAACCGAGGACTCTCAAGAACAACAGCGGATTTAACCTGCAATAGAAGTGAGGGTTTTCTGAATCATGTCAGGTACTTGTGCATCACAAAATCTAAGCCATTGTTTCCATTTACCATTATTTGACACGTTTATAATAAAAATAGTAAAAATAAATAAATAAATACATAGAACCTAACACTGCACAGACACATGAAAACTTGTCATTACAAACTTTCTCAAACCTACTGTTGCATAACTTGCAATCTATAATATATTCCATAGCGCAAGTATGGATTATCGCATCTTACCCTTCACAAACTACCATATGATGCCACAAACATGCACGCATAGGAAAAGCAATGTGACAAGAAAAACGCAGGCACTGCAAGACAACCCCTGCTTCCTCGGATGAACCATCAGAAATACCATCAACCATGATATATTTAGAAAAGGCAAATCAAACAGCAGCTCGAGAGGAATAAGAAAAACTGCACCCAAAGTTAACACCCCCGGTTGACACGGTGAAGGAAGTGAAATTCCGTTAGATAAAGTTGCCCCTGGTCACTGGCAGCGGTTTCAGCACCTGGAGGAGCCTGGGGTGCCTAACGAAGGGCTGCCGAAGCGGAGCCAGCCGCTGGGTCCGCTCCCGG